>MJUU01000154.1:45943-56526 GCA_002080025.1 Modiolus philippinarum | reverse complement strand
TTGTAAGCAACCGAGCTCTAGCAAGGTAGTCACTGTATCGACCACAGGGCCTTGAGTAGCGAATGAGTTGGGAGATGTAAACATATAACATAGGTCAAACATCTTTCTCAAAATTCCCTCTTTTTTATCAAAAAACCGGATTTTTCAACAAAAAAAGTTTCTGGTTTTGTTTCCATGGCAACCAAAATGCTCCTTTGTCCATTACACCCTATTTCAGAACTCTCTTCCAAGAATAATTTGGGCAGTGGTTCCCCTTATAACTTATGTAATACATATTTCTCAAAATTCCCATTTTTGTTTATCAGAAAACTCAATTATCAAAGAAAAAAGTTTCTGGTTTTGTTTCCATGGCAACCAAATGCTCTTTTATCCCTTAAACCCATCCAATTTCAGACCTCCTTCCAAAAATAGAATTGGACAGGGTTCCCCTTATAACATATATAAAATCTATTGCTGTAATCAAAATATAATCATTAGCATAAACTACTATTTTCTGTAAATTTCCATTTTTTTGTTTGATTTCCATGACAAAAAAGTTAGTTTGAAATTTGCAATGCTGTAGAATTCATTCTTACATTACAAACACCTTTTCTATGAAGTTTCATGGAGTTAGTATTAAAAGTGTTTGAGATACAGTGAGAAATATGGTGAAAAATATACAAAATTTCATTTTACCATAGGGTTAACATTAGCGACCCCACCCCTTTTTGAGCCCTCCAAATGTACTCTTAATGAACCCTCTTTGGAAAAAGTTTTGTTTTGTGCACAAATAAATATATGAGGCCAACATCCTACAAAGTTTGAAGTTCTAGGTGTAACGGTCTCTGAGATTTGGTTCGGACAAGTTGATGGGGAAGAGAAGAGAGAAAGAAATCGGAACAAGATTTGCAATTGCAAGCAATAGCTGATGTCGCCACTGGCAGCCAATTCGATTATTCCATCATGTTTGCACCATCAAAATTTACCTAGAAATCAATTTTCATTGAAATCAAAGTAGAAATTTTTACCTATTTTGGCCGCCATCTTGGAAATGGCGGTCACTTTGAAAAATTTGTTTGCTTCAAATTCATCCTCTCATCTTACTGAACATCTTTACAAAATATAAACAATTTTTGCTAAGCAGATCCTGATATATTAAATCTTAAATTTTTTTTTCGGATCGTCACGTAAAATGGCCGCTATTTTGGAAAGGGCGGCCAATTTGAAAATTTTGGCCAGTGCAGACATAACTTCACAAACTTGGTCTAACTTTGTTCAACGTATGAATGAATTCTGTCCAGGCATCCTTGAGAACGAAGCCGGAAAAATCATTGGAAGAAAGAAAGCGGAATAATAATAATAGAGAAACGGACAAAGAACAATATGTCGTCCCGACTTCGTCTGAGGCGACATAATAATAATAAGAAACGCAATAAAAACAATAAATCTCCATACTTCGTTTGGAAGACTTAATGAATGACCTAACTTGACTTTAGATAGCCATAATTGGTCAAAATAATTCATTGCAATTATTACTACAGTTATGAAATTTGCAAGTACTGGGTCAGAATGACATTTAATGATCAAACCAACTCACAAATAATGATGTATGGTCAGAATTATTCATCGCAGCCGTTATCACAGAAATGAATATGCAAGCATTAGGTCAAATTGACATTTAATGATCAAACCAACCAACACATTACCATAAATAATCAGGATTATTCATCACAACCATTAACACAGCCATGAGATATTCAAGCAGTGGGTCAGAATGATAATTAATGACTGAACAAATTTTCCTTGCGTAATGTATATCAGAAAAAATAATCTGGCCCGCTCGAGGGCCAAAAAAATCCTGCCTCGGGTAAAAATCCAAGCCCCCTTAAAATCAGAAGTTGAGTGTCTTTTCTTTTCATTTCAAAATTATTTTATCCTCAAATCAAAAATCATTCTTCACACTAAATCAAAAGTTTCACAATGCAGGTTGTTTCAAGTAGAATATCTAGATATACAAAAGTTCTAAAATAAATTGACTTTCGTGCATTGATTACTTTCTTGGATTTTTATACTTTCGTGCATTTTTATACTTTCGTGACCAAACCACTTATACAACCATTCTATATTTTCACTTTCATCAGAGTAAATACATAATTTAATCTGAAAGAAAATTAAAACAAACTGCGCTAGTTATTTTTATGAAAAAATTCTTGTTTTACAAGAAAATGTGAGATATAACATCGCAGTTTGATGAAACAGAATTTTCCTGTCGCACACTTCACGATACCGGAACTTGCAATTTTCACACCAGAAGATAACATGAAAAAACCCTGAACCGAAGCTTGCAGTTTTCACAGACTTTAAAATTTCATACGACACCGCAAAATTGAGTTCTCACCGCCAAACTGCCAGCTAGCTCAGGGAGCCTAGTCTGCTGGTAAAACACTGTCGCATAATGGAAGAAAAATCAATCTCAAAACTTCCCGAAGTGTTTGGTAAAGAATCATCATTTATTTCAGTTGACATGAGCAGCATAAGTGATAGGCCAGTATACATGTAAAATTTTCAGGTCATTGGATGCAAAAACCAATCTAACGGATTTATGCAGAATATGCTATCAATATCCCCTATCACGCAAGGAATTTAAGTTTCGTGCCAGTATTTCTGGATGTTTAATCAGTTTTTGGCATTTTTAACAGCATTACAGTAAAAGCGTGGAAGAGAAATTACCTTAGTAATAATATGTTAAAAAAAAAACAGCATTTATAATTTAAATGTGTCAGATAAAGGCCCTTATCGATTCCGATGTATATATCTCGTCAGTGCAACTTTGTCCAATTGGAAGCTTTGCCAAAACTGCCCCCATTGCTCTTGGAAGCGTGTGCAAATATTTAGCTTTCCAGGAGTTTGACGATGTCTTGTACAGTAGAAAACAAAAAAAAAAGGCGTACTGTAAAAAAAGGACTCCCTTCAGAATGAAGAGGTATGAATGTAAAAAACAGTTTTATTCATAATTATTTTCATCTGTCTGTCATGTCTCATCTGGTCTTTTATTATAATTGTTATTATCATTATCATTTTAATTATTTACATTTACAATTTTACATATACATCTCAATAAATCATTTATATTGATTTAGAAAGTTCGAGTTATTGCATTTACACAGTGTACCTTTATTTACTGTCCTGTTATCGATTAGGTTCAAGATCAGCGTGTTTACAATTCAGTCAGGCATGAAATTTACTGAGTAGTTTTATCTGCCATTTGTGTTGGACACGTCTACTCTTTACTTTCCTTGTCCCTGCACACCACTGATGAAGGTCGTAGTGACCGAAACGTTTGGTCCCTTCTTTTTACCTTTTAAGCTTTTTATGGAGTTTTATCATTATTATTTGTTTTCGACATATTTTTACCTTTTAATCGTGGCTCACCACACCTACATTTTTTAAATTTTTTGTACAAAATGCATGCTCAACAGTAACGAATCAGCTGTGAAATGTACACTCAATAGGCTGGAGAGGTAGGTATATTGCTGCTAAGAAAGTGAAAGTCAACAATTGGGAAATTAAAATCATCACGCTTGTCATATAACTTAGATTTCAAACGTCCATTTTCGTTAATATAGAACAAAAGATCCAGGTACGAGGATGAAGTAGGTGTATTAGTTGTTTCGTCAATTTCAAGCCCATTGCGATAGATCTGAAACAAATACTGTGAAAGTACTATTGTTCGTGGGGTTCCAATTTTCGTGGATTGCGTGGTTCCATAAATCCACGAAATTAAGTTCCCAACGAAATGCATTTTTTCAATTTGGTTTTAATGCATAGAATTCGAAACCACGAATTTAAGTGCCAATGAAACAGAAAATTTTATGAAAACCACGAAAATTAATGTCCACAAATTAAAATTCTTCCACAGTATTCCTTAAATGTTGGATTATTAAGAGAAAGTTCATCGTATATGTAGCGGAAGCTGAAATTAAAGGACTGGCCTAAATGTTTTTGTAAATTTGTTTTCTTTGTGTAAGCCCTTGAAAAAACTTGGTCTCATACGAGCAAAAAAAATAATTATATATTAATTAAAGTTTTCAATAATCTAGATGGGATCTTCCGGGAATTTGACCCTAGATTGTGAAAAAAGCAGATTTAATACAGAACATCTGGTTACATTTAATGATATCGTGGCATAGCATTCCTGGATCCATTTTTCTTAATTTTGTTTAATCTTTTCATCTCAGGATTGTGATGTTAAATATATAATTATTATAACGAGTTTGATATTAAAGCTACATTCTTTTCTCTCTATTTAATATCTTACTTTCTCACTAACACATTAAACAATTCACAAACTCCTCCCATAATTACTATTTTCACACTTTTTTTGTCTTGCAAATCCAGAAATAAACAAACAACAACAAACATGAATATGCTAACTGCACCTTAAATGATCTCTAACATGGTGTTAAACAAACACAGATAATAACGGTTAGTGATTCTGTATACATCATACCAGATGTGGACATCATTAAATGTGAGAATATTTTGGAACTATGTTTCTCTTGAAGTATTTAAAAATTAGTATAAAAAATATTAAATTGAATTATACCGCCAAATCAATATACTGCATCCCCCACAGAAATAAAAAAATATTTTAGGAAAATCATATTTTTATCATCTCATATGACCCTTCCATACAAATTTAACCAAAATTTACAGAAAAATTGTATGGTAGGTCCTTCAAATAATTGTTCATTTGGCGCAGATAAGACAAAACATATGGCAGCCATCACAGCACAAAGCTTCACATTTGACCCTATGCGGGATGCATCGTTTTTATCATTGACTCCGCGGTGATTGAAGCAAATTTAAATGATGTATGGAAGGTCTTTAAGAAGGATTACCCATTTCGTTCCGATTTGACAAACTCATGGAAGCCATCGCAGGACATAGAAAACCAGCTATTCAGCAATCTGTCAAATGAGTGCTACATGCTCAGTGTAAAAAAATTCACTCAGTATTTTTTTCATTTCTTGTAGGTGAACCTATGGTTACCATCTGTCAGGACAATGACGTTGGGATAGCTGGAAGATGCATCACATTAAAATGTCTGATCAAATCCTCCTGCAAGAATATGAAACTCTTGCAATGGTTTTTTAAATCAAACAATCAGTTTGTGCCACTAACTATCAACCAAGTTAAGTATGTTGGTGCAACGATTGATAATCCGTCCTTAACTATAAATAATCTAAACCCAGAGGATGAAGGACAATACAGATGTACAATAACTACTGATATAGGCCACATGGACAGCAATCCATTTACTCTCACAATCAAAGGTTAGTAATAATTAAATATCCATATTTTGTTTATGTTATAGCAATAGCTATTTATTATTTTTTTCTATAGAAGTATTTACATAACTTCATTTCATGCTCTGATTGAACTATGCATTTTTATTTTAGCTTGCATTTTACTCTGAAAACAAATACTTAAATTTGATATTACAAAAGTTCTAATTCATTTAGCCTTTCAAAGACTTCAAAAAATTCAATTACAAAATAAATATGCTTTGAAAATAAAAATATGTCAATGCAAGGTTGTTTTCTGACTCTTGATGCCCTAAACTTAACACCAATTCGTCAACTCCCTTTCAATTTTTTTTTTTGTTCAAAGGACCCCAATTTTGGGTTTTCCCTCCACTTATCTGTTGGAAGATTTTTTTGCATTTTCAGAATTTCTTCAATAATCCTATTTTCGAAAATCAATTTGCAGTGACCAAAGTGCTATGTGATATCCCCAAAATAAAGCTTGTGGAGAGTAAATAGTTAAGCTCACCTGACAGAAGGCCTAATCTAATCACTAGGGGTCCATTTTCCGTATGTTAGCTTTTCACATTTTCACCATCGCCTGAAACTGTAGCAAACTGAACCACATTTTACAGGAATGATGTTTTGGAGGTCCTTCACAAAGATTGCTTATTTCTTTTCGATCCGACAAGAAACATCGCCACCAGAGTTCAGTCTAGTTTTACATTTGACTCTACGGTAAAACATCATTCTTATCATCTGCTCTGAAACTAATGAATTCAACGAAAGTGTACTGGCATGATGTATGGAAGATCCTCTACGAAGATTGTTCATTTTGTTCCGATTCGACAAAGAAAAAATATTGGCCCTTTTGAAAACTCATGTTTTGATCATCTCTTCTGAAGCAAATGGGGATATTAACAAAATACAAAAATACAAAAGTTTCACAAAAAAGTAAATTTCGTTATGCTGTACACGTGTTTCGAGGAGTAATCGTCATCAAATAGTTTGAATCAAATAATATGAAAAGCCATCAAAAAGTAGTATAAAAAGAAGTCTTTATTACCAAAAAATCAAAATAGAAGGCTAACTCCAGTACAAATGCTGTACATGTGTTTCAAGGAGCAACATTTCATCAGCAGCATTACATACAAAAATAATATGGAAAGCCCTTATGCAAAAGTGATATGAAAGGTACTCATTGCGAAAAATATCGAAATAGGTGGCCAAATCAAGTATCAAGGACATCCATGACGTGCCATACACGGAATGAAGCCTCGTTTTTTTTAAAGGTTAGAATTTTGATAAAAAAGTAAAATTCCATAATTTTGCATGGTACATAAGTCTGACTATATTGCTGGTCCACCAGCAGTTGCATCGGCCCAATGGTTCAAAGTACAAAAATACTCAAGTTGCATAAAACAGTTAATTTCAACATTAACTTTTGATATGCTGTACGTCTTTTAAGGACTAACCTCTCATCAGCAGCATTAGAATCGGATAATCTAGTACGAAAAGCTATCATCTGAAAGGAGTCTGAAACAATGGCAGTAGAATACCGAAGGAACAAGAAAAGCGATGACTACTACGAAGTCCAAAGACATGGCAAAAACGGTAACAGATAAAAACAAAGACAAAACAAGGACGTTAGACAGCTACAATGCACGGAAATAAAAAATTAACATTCAGAAAAGAAGTTCACATTACCAAAAATAGCTGCGGAGACGTAGCTCTGTAGGTCCTTGTATTTATTTCTGATTTGGCGGACCATAGAGCTACGGATTTTCCCCTATATAAAACTTTCGACTTAGCGACGCAAATTTTGTCGCACGTTTCTTGGAGTTTTTTGACAACCGGACGCCAAGTGCACGTACCTTTGTCCCTTGTCCTTTTAATTATATGCCACGCAACGAAGTCGCGGAGGGTATATAGGTTTTGACTGGTCCGTCATTCCGTCCGTCTGTCCGTCCGTCTGTTATCGAGTGGGTTAACCATTTGTCCGGATAAATCCTCTTACAGTTTTTAAGATAGGACGTTTTTATTTTGCAGGTTGATTATGCACATATCAACGATGTGTATGGTACTTGGATTTTGATTTGGATAATTTTTCAGAAAACTGCACATTGTTGAACTTCGTCATTTTTATGCATTATATTGCATATAGGGTACATCATTTGTCCGGATAACTCCTCCTACAGTATTTAAGGTAGGATTTTTTTATTTTGCAGATTGATTGTGTATATATCAAAGATGTGCATGCTACTTGGATTTTGATTTTTACTGATTTTTCACCAAAAAAATGCATTTATTGAACTTAGTCATTTCAAGGCGAGAAAATGCTAATAGGGTACACCATTTGCTCAGATAAATCCTCCTACAGTTTTTTAGATATTTTACAGGATGATTTATGCATCTGTAAGAGATGTGCAAACTACTCTGATTTCTATTTTTGATAATTTTTTGATAAAGCAGGATTATCCGATATGTGGAGTACGTGAGCCCGGTGTGGGGTATGTGAGCTTGCTCACTAAGGTTCTTTAATTGCTTCATCATAAATGAGGGCCTAGCTGTTATAGTTCCGTTTCCTTTTTTATTTATTTGTTTTTATTTTACTACTCACATATTTTATCAAAAAGTTTTCTCCACGATGCCTGTACGGATTGCTTTGTTATTTTTTCACAAAAATAAAGAACAATGAAAAGTTATTTTTCGGGGGAAAAAATAAAATCGCCCACATTTTTAGATAGGGTTGATTTTGGACATTTTTATTCTCTCTCAAAAGCCGAAGTTCACAGATGGATCAAAATGTTGAAAAGCATGCAACTATAGCTGACAAACTTCTATACATTTTTGTACGACCGCAAAAATTTTTGCGGTCGTATAATGGTATGGTGCTGTCGTCGGCGTCGTCGTCGTCGTCGTTGTCGTCGTCGTTGCCGTCGTTGTCTGTAGACACTTTTGGTTTTGGTCAATAACATAAGTTTCAGTTGACCAATCCTTATGAAATTTTAACACAATATGCCTTGGCACAAAAGGAAAGTTTGGCATGGCCCCACTTGTTTTGAAAAAAGGGGCCAAAAGGGTTAAATTCGATGTTTTAACATATTTGACTGTAGAATCTTTATTTTGATGGATTTTGATGGGGTTTCTTTCAGTGTCTTCCTGAGGAGGTTTCCGATCGGTAGTATGCCAACGGATTTCACATGGCATGTACCGTTCACGAGATAAATGGGGCCCAAAAGGGGCCAATTTCAAAAATTTATTTTTTTTATTTTAGTCCGATTTTGATGCAGTTTTTTGCAGTGGATTCCTTTTGAAAAATTAACATAGCGCTGCACCATTTGATTTTCGATAACTTGTTCCTTTTCCAAGCTATGGGGGGCCCAACGGGGCAAAAATTGCAAACATGCGGATTACCTAAAATTTTTATTTTTTATCCAATTTCAATGGAATTTTTTTCTTTAAATTCCTCTCATTGTAGGCTTTAAGTAGTATGTCGACAGATTTGGCACAGCTCTTACGCTTCCCGAGCTATTAGGTGTCAAAAGGGCCAAAATTGCAATTTTTAGAAATATGTAAAATCTTTAATTTACATCAGATTTTGATGGGATTTTTTTCTTTGGATTTCTCTCAACGTAAGCATTCAGCAGTATGTCAACAGATTTGATGTAGCTCTTACTGTTTCCGAGCTATAAGGGGTCAAAGGGGTCAAAATTGCAATTATTAGAAATATGTGAAGTCTTTATTTTTCATTATATTTTGATGGGATTTTTATCTTTGGATTGTTCTCATTTTAAGCATTCAGTGATATGGCAGTATGTTTTGCATTGCTCTTTGGTTTCAAAGCTATAATGGGTCAAAGGGGCCAAATTGCAATACTTCAAAATATGTGAAATCTTTATTTTTCATTGGATTTCAACCTGAGTTTTTTCTTTGGATTTCTCTTGATGGTAGTCAACATAATTTCTTAGCTCTTACAATGTCCTAGTAATAAGGGATTATAAGAGCTATTTTTTATTTTCACTAGTTTGTGTCCAGCAAATTACTGTGTCAATATTAATTTTAGTTTATTTTACTGGTCGACATGCTGCGGTCGTATCATGCTGCGCTCGGCGTAGCCCTTTATTGTTCTTTGCAATGATAAAATGGCCCAATTGCGGAAAGCAGATTAATAATGAGCTCTTTTGGTAGATGGTTTTGGGCTTTTTTTAATAATTTGATAAATGGAACTTGTCAGGTTGTAGAATGCCATTGTATGGAGTTTGTGCGAAAGTTTAGCCTTTCTGAACACGTTTCAAGTCTATTAAATGCAAGCATGTCGTGGAAATCAATATTGCACGGAATTGAAAGTGTAACATGGTTGTATAGCAACATTGGAAATTGTTTGTTGTCTCGAAAATATCAAAATCAAGACTGCTTCGATGGAAACGATTAAAGCTGGAAAAGCAACAGGTCTTAGAATGAATGAAATTTAAGGAAATGTTGAAGGCCTCAATGTGACTTCAAGATGAAGAACAACAATAAAAGCGTTGTTCCTTTGCTTGATTCTACCATGTATTTGTTGAGAATTGTCTCAAGTATATTTACTCCATATTCTTTCATTGTTTATTAGCGCTGGTGTTTTTTATTAATAAAAGGCTTTCTCGCATCCAAAAGAAACTTAAAGAATTTGGCAAGGAATTCGTTTTTGTCCCAGCTGATAAGGCTGCTAATAACATCATTGTAGTTTGTCGTAAACATTATATAGAAGTACTCCAAAAAGAAATTACCAGTTCAAATACTTTTGAATTTACCCAATTAACGGAAAATGAAATTACAAACATACATTTTCTAACAGCTACATCTTTACAGGCTAAACCTGATAGTAAAACAGTTCCAACCATGTACTGGGCTCCACAAAACGCCATATAAATCTAGATTCATTTTGTCATCTAGTCACTGTTCTACTACTAAAGTTTCTATTATACTCACTAATACCTCGACAGCTATTAAAAACCTGGTTATAAATGTCTGTAACAAAGTATATGAAAACAGTGGTATCAATCATTTTTGGAGTGTAAAAAATTCATTGGAAGTTCTCGATAAATTAAACGCTTATATTGCCCCTTTCGAATCCCTTGAAAGTTTTGATTTCTCTACCCTCTATACTACCTTACCACATAATCTTATAAAGGAAAAATTCAGACGTCTTATTCAATGGGCATTCAAAAAATCCGATTGTGAATATATTTGTTCTAATTCCTTTCAAACACATTTTAGTAATACAAAACAAAAGAACTCAATTAATTGGACTTGTTT
>MJUU01000154.1:19611-30537 GCA_002080025.1 Modiolus philippinarum | reverse complement strand
CAACCAAACTTTACAGGAATGATGTACTAAAGGTCCTTAACAATGATTGCTCATTTCGTTCCAATCCGACAAAAAACATGGCCGCCAGCACGGAACATGGTTTTCAGGGATTTGTTCAGCCTTTGTTACTTTCATCCCTTCAGAAATTCTATGGCCGTCACCATGACATCATTGACAGATATGACGTGTCTGTGTCCCAAATGAAAACGGACATTTTCAGCTAAATTTCACGTCTTCACGGATTTGACATAACCGGATTTGACTCATTCCCGAATTGACTCACTGATAGTGTGACGGGTGCCGCTAGCGGAGCAGGACATGCTTACCCTTCCGGAGCACCTGATGTCACTCCCGGTTTTCATGGGAGTTCCCACTATGAGTGCCTTAGTTCTTAATGTTATCTTTTTTTTTCCGTGCATTGTAGCTGTCTCACGTCCTTGTTTTGTCTTTGTTTTTATCTGTTACCGTTTCTGCCATGTCTTTGGGCTTCCCTTGTTCCTTCGGTATTCTACTGCCGTTGTTTAACATTGGACCCTATGGGAAAATTCACATTTTCTTCTTCTCCTTTGAAACCACTGAAGCAAATGCAACCAAACTTTACAGAAAGGATGTACTAAAGATCCTTAACAAAGATTGCTCATTTCTTTCCGATCCGATAAAAAACATGGCCGCCAGCATGGAACATAGTTTAACATGGGCCCTATGGGAAATTCACATTTTCATCTTCTCCTCTGAAAACACTGAAGCAAATTTAATCAAACTTTACAGGAATGATGTATGGAAAGTGTTTTACAAAGGTTACTCATTTCGTTCCGATCCGATAAAAACATGGCAGCCAGCGTTGAAGCAAATTCAACCCAACTTTACAGGACTGATGTACTAAAGGTCCTGAACAAAGATTGCTCATTTCGTTCTGGTCTGATAAAAAGCATGGCTGCCAGCACGGAAGATAATTTAAAATTTGCCCTATGGGAAATTCACATTTTCATCTTCTGTATGTAAGGTCCTTTACAAAGATTGCTCATTTCGTTCCGATCTGATAAAAAACATGGCCGCCAGCGCGGAACTTAGGTTTTACATTGGACCCTATGGGAGAATTCAGATTTTTTTCTTCTCCTCTGAAACCACTGAAGCAAATGCAACCAAACTTTACAGGAATGATGTACTAAAGGTCCTTTACAAAGCTTGCTCATTTCGTTCCGATCCGATAAAAAACATGGCCGCCAGCACGGAACATAGTTTAACATTGGCCCTATGGGAAATTCACATTTTCATCTTCTCCTCTGAAACCACTGAAGCAAATTCAACCAAACTTTACAGGAATGATGTATGGAAAGTCCTTAACAAAGATTGCTCATTTCGTTTCCATCCAATAAAAAACATGGCTTCCAGCGCGGATCTAAGGTTTAACATTGGACCCCATGGGAAAATTTACATTTTCCTCTTCTCCTCTGAAACCGCTAAAGAAAATTCAACCAAACTTTACAGGAATGATGAACTGAAGGTCCTTAACAAAGATTTTTTGTTCTGATCCAATGAAAAACATGGCCGCCAGCACAGAACAAAGTTTATTTTGGCCCTATGGGAAATTCACATAAAAAACATGGCCACCATACAGAACATCGAAAAATCCTGCTGTTCATCATTTTGTCAGGTGAGCGATACAGTCTCATTGTCTGAGCCTCTAGTTATTTTTGAAGACGCTTTTAGAATCAAATTGACTATGTAAACAAAGAAAGGATATGGATTAAATGCACATGAGACAAAGTCTCTAAAACTACAAGCAATGGAACAACTCTTTTATATTTTTTCTTCATCTTTAATGTGCCTTATTCAGAAATATGTCATCTTTAAATACATTACAAATAGAGCATAAAGAAAAATTGCTGATTTTCAATACATTCAATAGTTGTGCACAAGGTAAAATAAAATGCAATAACTTAAACGTTGACATTCCAATTTATATTTATGTAAAAATTTAAATATAAAGTAGAGAAATGCTCAAATATATGAGACAGATCAACACTTTGTATTGACATGATTGTTCTCCTTCATAGATCCTGTGGGTGTTTAGTACAATTACATGACTTCCTTTAGATGTTATATCTTGAAGAATTCAAATAGGAAAAATTCTTGGATACTTTGTTTTTCCTTGAAATAATATGTTTTATTTTTGTAAGCCTTTTTTTAAGGCATGGCTTCCATTTCATAAGTATACTCACCAAACCATTGCCAAGGAGACGAAAGTTTAATTTATGACAGATATAGATTTACATTATCCATTATTGTCTTATGTTTCATTCATTAAGAAAACTCCATCTATAATTCATTGTCCATACATGTATTTCTGACGTTTTCCCTCGAATTTTATGTGTTTATAACACGAAATTAATTGTAAAGTAAGTGAGAACCGAACCGTCAATCAAAAGAATGAACAATCCATAGACAATGGCAAACTCAGACACACTCAGGAACAAGGACACCACTTGAGTACGGGACAAAAAAGAAAATTGAAGACACACATACAGATGAACAACACGGACCCAATAAAAAACCATGGGTGAGATCAGGTGTACCGATAGAGTAAGCATCTCCTGCTTCTTATAAGACACCCTCCGTGTTGAACATGTCAACTCCGATAGTAAAGTCGAATCCGATAGAGGAAAAAAAATTGTAACATTTAATCTGAAGATTGAACAAATGTAAGGAAGAATGACAAAAATAGAAACTCATATGATTTTTCGGTACAGTAGAAACATTATCAAAATCCCTTAAACATTTCAAAAAAGAGTCGATGCAAGGTTTTCCAGCCTGATCATTTGTGTTCAGGAATTACCAATCTATATGGAATCGATACGGGCTTATTTGATACGGGTCGTGATATAGTCCGTATCAAAAAACAAAATGTCCTATATTTCTTTTATGGATAATTCACAAAATGATAAATATAACTCTATATCACATTAAAATAAGCTGTAATATCTTTTTAAGCACTGTTACTCGATTGTTTATTGGAATGATTAATATATAATTAATACGCATTCTTCGTTCAACTTAAACGTATGAACAAATCAAGTAGTACCAAAACATAACATCAGCATAGTAACCCCCACGTTACTCCTTCAAGGTGACCGAAAATTTCGTGATAATGTCCATTTCGGTGTTACTGAGATTATCAGTCTCTGTAGATGAATGGAAAGTCATACCAATTACTGACAAGTTATTCCAATAAATTTTCATTGCCTCTGTGTATTTGTCTATACTATGAAAAGGAAAGGAAATGGGGGTAAATGTCAAGGAGACAACATCCCATATCCAGGTTAAAACGACCAAAATCAAAACATCTAGGGGTCACCGTATGGTCTACAACATAGTGAGGAACCTCACACCATATAGTAAGCCCTAAATGGCCCCGAAAAGGTAAAAAAGTGAATAAATGGAAACAAACCACATCAGATCCTAAGGACAAACTATTCATTTTTAGACCCCCTTCACTGTAGTTTGTACCTAACCTGTGAGCTTTTGACACTACTCGGCACACATCGTCTTCCTGTCAACTTTGATTCAAAGAACTTCTGCTCTGAAACTGCTAAGCCGATACCTACAAACACGGGCTGAATTATAACCAGGGAGTTCTTTTACAGGGTGTTTTTTTTTCTTCGTCCGTATCAAGTCCGTAGACTAAATATCATGGCCGCCGTTGCTATAAACAAAGGGGTTAATTTCAATTAAAAGTAGAAAAAATATTCAACATAGAAAGGTTTACATATTCTTGTATTTTGAAGAACATCTGACGATCCAGAGTTTTTTCTTTGAGCTTCTTATACATTTAATACTATGTTAGATAGAGGTTGAGTTCAGTTTATCAAGGACTAAAATTTTGTCATATGTCCGACAGGTTCGCATCTTCTCCAATATGGCTGCAACCGGGGGGACTGTTTTGATTTAATACCTTTATAATATTCCTTTGCTTGTACCTTTCAAAATTGTGATTTTAATATTACAACCTCATCCAGGGTGTCCACCACCAGGGGAAATATTCTCACATCAGATCCTAAGGACAATCCATTTACAGATCTTCTCTGAACTGCCTAAACAATTTTTATTAAATTTGAACATAGTAGTTCTTAAGTGATCCTCTTTACAGTTTTTTTATTTTTATGTTCGTACGTAATCCTATATTGCTTTCAGCGGGTAACATAATCTAACATTGGATAATATTTTCCTCTGAAACTACTCTAACATTAAAAAAATTGAAAATTATAGTATTTTTATAGTTCCCTTTTATTTTTATGTTTGTTCTTCACCCAAGAAGGTCACCAGCAGGGAACACAGTTTAACATCAAACCCTAATGATAATGCATTAGAAGATACTTAATCTCTGAAACCGCTTGAACAATTTTGATTAAATTTGAAAATAATAGACCTTTGATGATCTCTTTGGAAGTTTGTGATAACCATATTTCTACCTCATCCAAGATGGTGAACATACTTTAACATAGGACCTTTGGATAATGCATTGAAAGATCTCATCTCGAACCGTTTTTATCCAGATTTGATGATAAAAGTCCTTTGGTAAACAACTCAATGCGTGTGAGTTTTTTCATTTCAACCTCATCCCAGATGGCTGCCAATAGAGATCGTAGCTTAACATAGAAATTTAAAGTTAATACGGTTAAAGAGCTTCTTTCCAGAACCTACTTGAACAGTAAATTTGATCATTAGAGTCCTTAGATTTTCCTTTGTGAATATATGTGCCTACCTAATCCAAGATGGCAACCAATTTTGAATATCTTCGTTCCGAAAACTGCAACATCTGGTTAACTGATGTATAGTATGAAAAATTATTGAATGGTCTTCTGGTGACAATGAATAAACCAATCACTAATTCAGTCTATAATAGTTCTTGTTTATTATTTCAAATAGAGGTGAAATGAGTTTCCAAAATTACAAACGCATTCTTTATGTGTACATGTTACAGATTCTGCAAAGGTTAAATTCGGTATAATCAAAGATTTGACCAAAGATATCCGCCCTATCATGATGAGTTGTCGTTTTGACCATTTACAGATTACACTAATTGTTAGTTTGGTTTTATATGTTTTGTTTTATAATGACCGAAATATAGGCCTTAACATTCATCCTTGCAGTATTCTAATTGTCCAGTCCAAAGACCCACCGTTTTTATTCTGCTCATTTAAGACCAGACACTGCCCCAAATATTTCAATCATTTTTAGGAATAATGTTTAACAAAGACCATTGTATCATCTGCTATTTGTGTTTTTTGCCCTCTTACTTTTAATATTTTTATCTTTTCTTTTAAAACATCTCGACAGCAATAACAAATATTGTTTTATTACACATGAAATGCTAAATAGTTAAGAAATCCAACCATTGCTGACCACATATCCTTTAATGTAAGTGTTTTGTCTCTTAACCCACTTCATCGAGATTTTTAAAGCCAAATGTATAAGGGCACAATTCATTAAATCTGATTCTGTTGAATCATACTCTTCTAAAAAGTCAACTTAAGATAACTTTAAAACTAGAAGTGGTGCCATCAGAAAAGATGGCAATTCCCGCACTCACCTGTTTGACACAGAAAACAGTCGTTATAGACCCTTGGGGTAATTTTTCTCAACATTTTTAAAATCAAATTATTGATAGCCACTATTTCTACTGAGAAAGAATACAAGCACATACTGTTGTTAGATAGATTTTCCAAAAATGAGTGATCTTTGAGACGTTCATGAGATTTATCAAATTTGGAATTAATTATTTTGTAGATCCAACTGGTGAAAATAATTGCCCTAATATAAACAAATCCTAACAGTATGGTTGCTAGAGGTAGAATTCCAAAAAAATAAGAGGTCTTTGACACTTTCAGGAAATTTACCAAAATTGGAATCAAATATTTTTGAAAACCAATTGGTGAAAATGATTGCCCCAATAGAAACAAATCCTAACAGTATGGTTGCTAGGTAGAATTCCAAAAACATTAGTGGTCTTTGTTTCAGGAAATTTACCAAAATTGGAATCAAATATTTTTTTTAAAATTCAATTGGTGAAAATGTTAGTCCCAATTGAAACAAATTACTACATGTATGGTTGCTAGGTAGAATTCCAAAAAATAAGTGGTCTTTGAGACTTTCAGGATATTTACTAAAATTGGAATCATATTGCAGAATTCTAAGTATTCAAAATTTTATTTTTTCCAAACTCTTCTCAAAAAATGAAAGCACGTGCTAAAAGTTAAAAATATGAGTCTTTAACATTCTCAGGAAATTTACCAAAGTTGGAACCGGAATCAAAGTTCTGAAATTTTATTGCACATTTGCAGACTATATGCAACAATTCTATAACAAAATTAAATCAATATATCCAAAAATGTAGGAGGAGTTCCACTGACAAGATCACATGTGTCAAAATAGACATCTTGGGGCCTCTTGTTTGCATCAAGACCAATTTAAAAAATCCGAAAGCTTATTGCGCATCTGCAGCATATATGCAACAATTCTACCACAAAATTAAAACACTAATTCAACAATGAAGGAGGAGTTCCACTGACAAGCTCACATATATATAATAGACATCTTAGGGCCTCTCGTTTGCACCAAGACCAATATCAAATATCCGAAAGCTGATTGCGCATCTGCAGCATATATGCAACAATTGTATAACAAAATTAAATCCATAAATACAATAATGTAGGAGGAGTTCCACTGACAAGCTCACATGTGTCAAAATAGACATCTTGGGGGCTCTTGTTTGCACCAAGACCAATATCAAAAATCCGAAAGCTTATTGCTCATCTGCAGCATATATACAACAATTCTATAACAAAATTAAAACACTAAATCCAAAAATGAGCGCGGAGTTCAACTGACAAGGTCCATCTAACGGACAGACGGACTGACGGACCGACGGGACCAAAAAAAATATCCCAGCATTTTCTTCAGAAAAGTGCGGGGATAATTTCACTTACACAAATTACTCATAACATGCACATTTTCAGGGATTTGTTCAGCCTTTATTACTTTCAGCCTTCAGAAACTCGTTGGCCGTCAACATGACATCATTGACAGAAATGACGTGTCTGTGTCCCAAATGACATTTCCAGCTAGACTTTACGTCTTCACGGATTTGACATAACCGGTTTTCACTCAACCCTGGATCGACTTACTGATAGATTCACGGGTGCCGGTAAAGAAGCAGGACATGCTTACCCTTCCGGAGCACCTGATGTCACTCTCGGTTTTCAAAGGAGTTCACACTGTGAGTGCCTTCGATCTGAATGTCGTCTTTTTTATTCTGTGCATTCTGGCAGTCTCACGTCCTTGTTTTATATTTGTTTTTCTCTGTTGTCGTTTTTGCCACGTCTTTGGACTTCGATTTTTGTGATCATCACTTCTTTTGTTCCTACGGTATCCTTCTGCCGTTGTTTCATAGGTTGAATGTTCAAAAATTTTGCATGCAATTATTTTAATGGTTGGATAAAATTTTATTTTTTTTGTTACTGTGATTAAAGTTGAAATACTTGCCACATGAACTTAATTTGGAATTAGGCTTTAATTTTGTCTTCAGCAATTTAAAAAATACAACATCAATCTATTTTAAGGAAAAGAGGAAAAGAGAGTAAAAATGATAAGTAGAAATTATAGTTTTATATAATTTACCTCTTTGACAATCAAACACTTAAAATGTTAAGAACAGAAAAGCCGTCTAAACCTGTATGTTTTATGTCCCTGCGACGATGAGTCGGAGGTATGTTGCTTAACCCTTGTCAGTCGTTTTTTCCTTACGCAAAGGAATCATGGTATACATAGGACACTCCTCCTACAGTTTAAGATAAAAAGTACTTGTTTTGCTGTACATATATTGAACCTGTGAATTTTATTTTAATTTTGATTTTGGTGCATTTATCTGAAAATGTACATTGTTGAATAAAGTCGTTTTTGCGATTTTGTGAACCCACAACCTCTTACGGTTTATATTGAATGGATTTTTTTTATTTTACTTATCAGTTGTACAGACATATATTGAAGATGCGCCTTTTGATATTTTGTTTTTGATTTTGTGCATCTTTCTGAGAAGTCCATTCCTTAACATATTTAAAATTTTGCAAACGATTTTGTGAATGCAGCATAGTTGAAAGAGAGCTGAAAATTTATTGAAATGCCGGATAATGTGCAAGTTAATATTTGTAAGGCATATTACAGGACATGAATCAGCAAGAATGAGTTTAATTATATCCGTCTATGCATTGATTAATTTTCGCTGAATACGTCAATTTTCAAAGGTATTTGTACAAAATAAAACAAGAAATCGTGTTCTTAGTCTACTAGTGTTATGCATTTTTATGTTAAGCATTATATAAACACGATATTTTTCTAATTGCTTGCATATACAAACATTAACATACACATAATTTTTTTTTATAGTTTTTTTCATTCGCCATCCTTGTGTAACCATATCGTCGCGGGTACAATACAGGAGATATGCACTAAAACTGCCCATTAAAATGCCATAATGACAGTGAATGTTTTCATATTGGCTGAGTGATGTTTAAAAGGATATAAATATGTTTTCTTTTAAGTTCCAACGTTAATCATGATTTGTCAAGGTGGTCATGTTATTAAAAGGACCTAACTACTGCTTGGGCCAACGAGTAACATTGCATGACATTTGATGTCTTCCGGGAGTACATTCCTCTGAAACAATTGTTCCAGTGGAATCAAAACTAAGTATTGGTGTTCAAATAATAATGTGATTATTTGTTCTCAGCTCATCCTCGTTGTCGCTTTCCTTTAACCTGTGGAAAAAATTGCGTCCTCTGAAACCAATAGACACGATAGGACCAGACTTGATCATAATAATTCATTGTTGGTCCCGTTTGAAATATTTCGATAATTTTCATTTCTCGTCCAAGATGGCGCTAGTAGCGAAAATAACTTAACATAAGACACCATTTCATATTGGATAATATAAAGGCTGAAGGTTAGGTAAGCGATACAGGCTCTTGCAAGCCCTTTGAGTTTTCAAACATCGAGTACATTTGTAGTTATTTCTTTTTAAATCTCAGAAGAACCTAGTTTTGTTGTTCTTTTTTGATTAATAATGTTTTGCATTAGTTCTTATTAAGCTTTTTGCCACTTTTAACGACAATCCAAAACTTATTTAATAAACAAACAAGTTAAAATTCTTGTCGAACTGCGATAAAAGGCAGAACAAAAAATATAAACACATATCAAAACGTAAAATTGATTAAAAAACAAGAAGACAGAGGTGGAGAAAAAACTCATTTAGTCTCTTCCTGCATTTTTACTTATTAAACGTTTATTACTCTTTTGTTGTTTTTTTTCTTCAGCAATGCCTATTGTGATTACTCCAGTGTATACAGTAGAGTCTGAAACGATGGTTAGAATTGTATTTTTAATTACTTCGGAGCCAGAACCTTCCGAGATATCTTTTTTCAAGACTTATAATGGAATCAGGAAACAAATAAGTGCTACAGGACGGATTCAAACTAATATTAATAATGTCAGCATTTATTACATAGAAACGGAGGAACCAGCTTTTTACACCTGTGAAGTAAAAACTAACGTAGGATGTAGATGTAGTGAACAAATCTTTGTTAGAAATACACATGGTAAGAATTGTATATAGCTACTGAAACTTAAGCAATTAGTTCAAAGATTAATATCTATTAAACATACTTGCCAAAAAAAAAGATTTTGACGATCATTAAATGTAACTTGTTGACAATGTGAAATTTTAACACAATGCTGTTTCGCATGGAAAGTTCCCAATCGTACAATTGCCAATTAGTGTAAAGTCTTGCATCAAAATTTGGTGTTTTCTTCTTTTAAAATCCAGTTATTTGGTCTTAGATAAACATTTAGTTTATTTCATTAAAGCACAGAAATATATAATTCTACAAAATTAGAATGCAACTTTGAAGCAGTATGGTATATTCTATTTTAAAAAGGTGTAGGGAACAATTTATAAATGAAAAGATAGTTAAATTAAATACTTTGCACACACACATTGCAGTTTAGTTCTTAAGACTTGCTTTTGATATCTTGATGACATTGCGCTAGTAATAAAATATAAATTTTCCAGTGACTCTTTGAATGATATTTATCATTGCTACATAAACCAATGTGTGCAAGTCGATGACCCATAAAACGGGTCTTTTGAATTGTGTTCACTCCGGTAACAGATCGTAAAAACCAATACATCAATACATTGAGAGGGAATCACTAATCAATGAACACTGTTGAGCTAAGGGTATTATATAATTTAATCGATTTGCAGCGCTTCAGGTTAATTTTTTTTTCATCAATTAAAATTTAGTTCAGAAATTGTCATATATATATATATATATATATATATATATATATATATATATATATATATATATATATATAAAATCATCGCTGATATCCACACTAGTAATCATATAAAGAAAAACAAAATGTTGAAAATGCACTGTAATAATATACTTAATGAAAACAATTCACACAATACATTGAAAAATGTTCCTTACTCTCCCTACCGGTTTCACGCTGCCTTCAGCGATATTCATGGGTGAACTAACGTTGTCAACAGTAACAGTACATGGAGATCAACTTTTGTGACGTTACAATAAACTTCCGTTTAAGCACAAGAAATATTCCACTAAGCGGACATATAGAATTGTGTGCAGGTTCACAAATTCCGAATTTTCAAATTTTCCCTTTTTATCAATGTGCCGAAAACTTTACGGAACAACAAAGAATTAACAAAGAAATATACTTTATACGTAAATTTCGGCCGCGCTTAAACGGAAGTTTATTGTAACGTCACAAAAGTTGATCTCCATGTACTGTTACTGTTGACAACGTTAGTTCACCCATGAATATCGCTGAAGGCAGCGTGAAACC
>MJUU01000153.1:0-59625 GCA_002080025.1 Modiolus philippinarum | reverse complement strand
ATTTACCATGTATTTGTAGAGACTTTGTCTCATTTGCATTTACTCCAATTCCCTTCATTGATAATTCTAACGGTTAGAATCTTTTTAAAGTCCAGCAAAAGTTACTTTCGGATATGTTGGCGTCAAAGACTAATTCCACAAGGTCAAAGCATATTGTAAATTGTGTATGCTGCTCTTTGCATTAATCTTGGCACAATTGCATCATCAGTTCTCGTTTTGTTAAAATACAATAATACCCAAGTTGCGTAATTTGCAGTGAATTTTTTAATGCAGTACTCGTGTTTCAAGGAGTATCCTCTCATCAGCATCATTAGAGTCAAGCATGTCAAATAAAAGGGAAAGTCATAAAACGCAAGTGGAAGCCGAGAGGAAGGAGTAGTAATATAGACTAATCCGACTGAATCTTGGTTCAAGACACAAAAAGGAAACATTTGTGTGAAATAGAGTCCGAAATACCACCAATTTTGCTGTAAAGTTAGGCCGGGTCAAGTCTTATAGTTACGCGAGATAGTAATAATTTAATAAAGGTGGATAAAACATCTTAGCTACTTAGAAGCTAATGACAACGTGTTACACTTTGAAAGTGATGGATAAATGTATCAAATAAAAATAAATAAAGCTGTTATCCAATGGAGATGAGTATCGTCAAAGAAATACTGTATCTTGATATATCTATACAGCACAAGTGTATTATGATACGTATCGATACGTATCGTCTTCTGATTTCTCAATTTGAATACATTTTCAAATCTTTTCTAACTATTTTATGTGATGAAATAGTAACATATTCTTCAGTGATACAAAAGTATTCCTTTTCATGTAGCTAAATACATTTGTTTGTCCTTTATCTGATTTTTCAATACCAAAATCAGAAAGTTTCAAGAAACGATACACTGGATGCCGTACCGGTATACCTAGTTTGTTGTAAAATATCGCGATATATCGATATATCGGTGTATCGTTACACCTCTATGACCCGGAGTTCTACATCCTCTGTTTTATTCCTTTTTTGTCATTTCTGAGTTCCATAAGTCTTCTATGTAATCTTCAGGTAATAAAATTACAATGTATATAGACCCGACTGCTAAATTGTACCTCCAGTTTGTGTCATGCCTGCGTTCTATAAGTCTTTTATGTAATCTTCAGGTAATAAAATTCTATAGACTAGACTGCTAATTGAGCTTTCTGTGATTAATTATCAAAGTGAATTATATAACATGTGATTCTTACATCATCTTGTAATTATTTTCCCGAGAATTTACCAACATGTGCAACTTTTGCAACATCATCAATCGATTTTGACAGAATTACCACTCTATGTAAAGAGATTTTAGATTGTGGCATGTGATTGTAATTTTGTTTCCTATTATCTTTGATATATTAATTTTACTGTATTATTATACACTTTACTCACAATATCCCACGTGCAATATCCTTGAGCGTTTTTTTATCATAATTTGACGTTAAGTTTTAATACATTTAACATCAGAACAGTAGACAGGTGTAAAAAGCGAATGAAAATGGGAATGTTTAGTTTCAAACTTTCAATTCTTTTGTCCAACAAATGCAGGCATTTAACAGAATGCTTATAATTTCTATATGTTAATGGTATTTTTCATATTTTGAAGAAAGTATGTCACTGCAAATAAAACTGATGGGAAAGTAGGGAAGCTGTGGTGCGGTATTCCAGCCCAAGATATAATATTAAATGTATCTTGGTCGACAATTGAATTTTCTGTTCGATCGCCCTTAAATATATTTTTATCTAGATGACCCCCCCCCCCCCCCCCCNAAAAAAAAAAAAAAAAAAATACACAGGAAAATTCCGCGCACGTCCTTATTTTGAGAGCATGTTCTTCAATCAGGTATTTTTATCTAACACTCGCATGTCAAGTTGGCATCATACATTATTTATGCAACAATTGTATTTGTTTTAAAACTAACTATTAAGGGATACCTTTTTACTCCAGTTGAAACGTTTCCATTATTTCCATTTATAACTTCACGTCTTTAATTTCCGGTGAAAAACAAGGAAACGTTTTCTGACACGAAGTATCACAATGTTGATAAGGAATATTTACCAAAAATTCGACTTAAGTAGGTAGTAAATACACTTTTTACAAAATGTTAATATGTTGTAAAATTTGAAGTGATTTAATTGTGACATCTCGTTCTCACTGGTAAAGGTAATTAAATGTAGAATGCACAACCGTATCGAGTGAGAAACGACTAGAGAGCTAAAATAGTTAAATTTTCAATTTCTTAAAAGCGAGGCTTGCCAATCAATTACAATATTTTCAAATTTAACTACCGAGAGTGTAGAAATGTTGTTTTGATACGGTTGCGGATTTTATTTCTCTCTATATTTTCGTCGAATTCGGAGTGCGTGTTTTCCAACAGACAATAGGGATTCCTTTAGGAACAAATTGTTCGCCGCTTTTAGCTGACCTTTTCCTTTATTCGTACGAGGCCAAGTGTTTACAAGGGCTTATTCACAGAAAACAAAAACATTTACCCCAGTCCTTTAATTTCAGCTTCCGCTACATAGAAGATGTACTTTCTCTTAATAATCTTAAATTTAAGGAGTATTTACATCAGATCTATCCAAATGAGATTGAAATTAAAGAAACAACTAAAACACCTACTTCAGCTTCGTACCTTTTATTATATATTGACGAAGATGGACGTTTGAAATCTAAGCTATATGACAAGCGTGATGATTTTAATTTCCCAATTGTAAACTTTCCCTTTCTTAGCAGCAATATACCTACCTCTCCAGCATGTGGAATGTACATTTCACAGTTGATTCGTTACTGTCGAGCGTGTAGTTTGTACAGTGATTTTTTTAACAGAGCAAAAACACTGTTCCAAAAGCTGCTTAGTCAGGGATTTGTTCAACCTATATTAATTTCATCCCTCAAGAAATTCTATGGCCGTCACTATAACATCATTGAAAGATATGACGTGTCAGTATCCGAAAATGAAAGTGGACATTTTCAGCTAGATTCACGTCTTCCCGGATTTGACTACCGACTTTGACATCTTCCCGGATTGAATCACTCACAGTGTGACGGGTGCTGTTAAAAGAGCAGGGCATGCTTACCCTTCCGGACCACCTGATGTCGCTCTCGGTTTTTATTGGAGTTCACTCTGTGAGTGCTTTAGTTTTTTGGGTTGTCTTGTTATATTTTAGTTTTTTCTTCGTAATTTATGTTTGTGGTACCGATCTGTCATTGTCCGTGTCTGAATACTGATTAATGATTATTACAAAAGCTTTTCAAAATTTAACTTGGCACTATTTGAGGATTAGAGAAGTAACACGTACCATGATGTTTAATTGGTTTTGTCTCAAGGTTAGAAAATGACAATAACCAATCAGCTACCCAACAGAGCTTTCAAAAACATATTTTCCTCACTTACTGTGTGACGGGTGCTGTTAACAGAGCAGGACATGCTTACCCTTCCGGAGCAACTGATATCACTCTCAGTTTCACTGGAGTTCACATTGGGGGCGCCTTTGTTTTGAATGTTGTAATTTCTGTTTCTCTGCTTTGTATCTGTCTAACGTCACTGTTTTTTTTTGTGTGTATCTAACGTCATTGGTTTCTGTGTTCTCGTTTTTGTCGTGTCTTTGGACTTCGATTGTTGTAAATTTCACTCCTTTGTTCCCTCGGTATTCTATTGTGGTTGTTTCAAAGAGATTTTAGACAAAAATATGACCCCGGCCCCTATTTTGATAAACCGAAATACTGCTGCGGTCAAGGAAGTGACAAAACTTTCAGTTTTAACGCCCCAAGCTGTCTACCTTTCATTGACTCGATTTCGTGCAAAGACAACATTGTGTTCATTTGTCAGGTTTTCACGTCTGATTTATCTAAAATGTAGACATTCTGACAACATTGTGTAATCTTGGGTGTTAATCTTGACTTCATTACATTAAAACGTTTGCCACTTCCTTGAATGCTGCAATAATGTGTTCTTTCAACTTAAGGATGTACCCTGGTGATGATCCAAAATTTTAAAATATTCAACTTTTTTTTCAAACCTTGATTTTTGCGATGTTCAAACCTTATAAATTAAATATATAAAATAAAATTCATAGGTTGTTGTGCAAATTATTTTGCTACAGATGTTTTAAAGTGGCCAATGTTGGCACTTTTGCACATTTTAAGCAGTTTTGCCCATATTTTGACTATTTTCAAAAAAATCTAGCTTAGATGATTTAACTTTTTCTCATACCTGTTGAAAAGCTGCAAATAGAAGAAATGAACGAATTCAGCCCCAAAATCAGATGTTGGTGTTTATAGAAGAAAGTTTTGTCCCATTTTCATGCTCTTTAGAGACTATTTCAGCATTTCCATATTTCCCTAAAAATGTAGATTTTCTAAATTTTTTAAACAGCTAATGGATAAACTTCATTTGTTTTGTGATTTCTTATTGTAAAAATATTTAATATTTTAAAAAGGCCAAAATAAATCATAAGTACATATTTTTTTCATAAAATGGCTATTTTCTAGCCCAACCCTAATTTATGAAAATTTTACATGAATCCAACAGCCAATTAGGGCATTAATCTCCAATATGAGATACCTCTGAAACCTCTTGATGGAAATGAATTATTTTTTATCACAATTTAAACATTACATGTAACATCAATTTGCTTATTTAATTGCAATTGTACATAAAAAATAGATAATTTTAAAATTATTTCAAAACGAGATTTCAACGAGACTGAAACATCACCAGAATACATCCTTAAGGTTGAACGGGGGACTAAGCAAAATCCATCAGAATTTTTCAATAATTTGCAGAATTAAACTTCAAAAATTGGACTTCCAAATAATAAAATTAAAATTGGGGGTCACGGACCATATAAGCTCACAATCTTTCACCAAAAATATGGATTTTTTAGTTGAAATGTAAAAGAAATTGCCATTTTTTAAAAATTATTCAAGTTAAATCCATGAAAATTTTAATTAATTTTGTATATTGCTAGCCCTTGTATTGATCTTTCTAAAAACAAAAAGAAAAATGGGGGTCACGGGCCTTATTACAAAATTATTTCACAAAGTCAAAATTTTCGTAGTGATTTCTTTTTAAAATAGTTTTTGAAATTACCTCCCTTGTCTAAATTTTCATTTCAAAGAATTTTACAGTACAAATACTATTCTGAATTTTTCTTAAAAAATGAATGGTAAACTAAGAGAAATAGACCTGTTGTTTGTGTTTTAAGCCAAACATTGTACAGATTTGTCCAAATTTTAAAATGTTTGTATATTTCTTTAATAAAAATTACCTATTAAAGCATTAAATATGAAAACAAAATGGAGGAATACCACCGATCCACCTTAACGTCATCAGGTATGGTCCCTTATTTCATGAGGTCACAATGGTAAAGTCGGCAAACGGCATAGATATTTGACGTCATAATTGAATTTCATCAAATCACTTGCCGAGAACAACATTCTCTCTGTAGAGGAGAAACGTATTTCTCCAACTGTTAAGGAAACGTGAATACATAAAGAAGATTTGTTCAAAACCTTAAATTATATAATGATATAATAATTAAGGAACACGGATGTCAAACAATTCTCAGTCTTATGCAAAACAAAGCAAAGCAAAAGACGAGCAATATAATCGACAATATTTTTTTTTCATTCTCAACTTGTTCATCGTTGTTGCTCTGGCTACTACAACTGCTGAGAAGAAACAAAAAATAACAATTTTGATCAGATCAAATATGAAAATAACAGTGCAGACAATTACGTCAGTAATATTGAGGATTGTGTTTGTCAATACATTATGTTATTCCAAAATATGGGACTTTCGAGAATGGAATTATCATGTGATTGAAGTGGGAAACGGTCGCCTCAAATACCAGTTTAATGAGTTACAGGATTCCTGACCAATTAAATTAAATATTTACCACCTAAGATACAAACGATTTATTAAATTAAATTGGAGTGTATAATTATATTCTTTCCTTCATGACAATTCTTTAACTTAATTTTAATTGTAGAAATGTAATTAACCCGAAGCGCTACAATAGATTAAATAAAGCGCTACAATAAATTGAATATAAATCACCCTGATCTCAATGTTCAGTGTTTATTTATTAATAATTCTTATATGATTTGCATAATAGGAAATACGCTAATAAGATTGGTTGAATTTACTTCCGGTAGCAAATTCTGAAGTCGTTCATATTACGATAAACAACGTTGACCGAACTATATTTAAGTTCACCTTATAAATTCATACGCCGAGTGAATCAAATAGAACAAAAACGTGTGACTGGCATAATAAAAGTAAGAATTTAATTACTTATCATCAGATTAAAAGAATTATAAGGATTAAACACCGTTTGAAAGGAATTTAGTGGAGTATAAACGGGACCAAGTCACTCACAATCATATCATAAAAGTCCTTCGGACTTTTATTTGTTTGTGAGTGAATTGGTTCCGTTTATACTCCAATAAATTCCTTTCAAACGGTGTTTAATCCTTATAATTCTTTTAATCTGATGATAAGTAATTAAATACTTACTTTTATTATGCCAGTCACACGTTTTTGAAAAGGTGTTTAATCACATAATGTTTCCCCGACAATGTATTGATTTTTAGGGGCAGTTAGAGAACTTTTCCCGTTTGAAAACCACTCAAAAGTCCCGTATTGATGTACATAATACAAAAAATAAGTCAATGCCATCTGATAATCTGGATTGATTTACGGTTCCTGAAAAGACGAAGGTATATAGTAGTATTTAAAGTCTTACAAATAAATTTGAAAACGATCGGACAAAATGGTTCTGCATCATTTCCACCAACCGATTAAAATTAACCAATTTATCAATTCTAAAGTTTACTTTCTTAATACAACAGCTTCAGTAACGTGTGCAATTAAAATAAATTTCCCGCAAAATTCTGACGTGTCCAATTTCAATTTGTGACGTCATGCATTTTACCATAGGACCCGTATGTTATCAAAGTAAAGACTAACAGTTTTAAAATGAGTAGTGTTTATCTTTACAAGATGGCTTATATTGGAGATGCAGTAAAGCAAGCAGTTCTCATGGGAAAGGTTTCCACTGTGAATAATATCTTTAGGTCGAGGCTATGACGACATCGACATCGGCAACACATCCTTCCTGGTTTCGGACAAGAATTATATTCCTTCATGCACATGTCCATATAGTGCCCTTCCTAAGGTGAAGAAGACCACCGATCGATAACCACCTTTTCCCACTCATTTTTTTTCAAATGTCATTAAACAGGTTCGTGTCGAAATCGACCAACAGTGTGGAGCAAATATTCTCGAAGCACCAAAAAAAAAAAAATAAAATGCGACCAAGACGGAGCTTTTATTAATGATATAAATCTGACTCATTTTACGAAAGAATATGGAGTAAATGATCATGAGACAATAACACATACGTTAAATACAACTGCAATTAATTTTAATTAGCTATATGGCATTTTCGGAAATTTACCTGGGGCTGAGATTGTTTTGTTTTTGGGTATATTTTCGGGAAGGGATGTGTCAAATCGATCTCTAAAATATGCCCCGATTTATATACTCACGTACGTAAAACAAACCCTAAATTTATATAACAGCACTAAAATTAGAACTCAAATATATTAAAATACCATATGTTGATTTAACATGAAAAGCGTTAAGAATCAAAGAAACAAAGCATGGAGTACGTGAACTATTGTACATATTTAAAGAAAATACTTCACAGGAAATATTAAGTCTCGTAAATAAATGCCCTTTTTGCTTTTTTGGTACCAAAATTTATTATACAATAGGTTTAAAAACACACCCAAATCAATATATTTCATGCACAAAATATACCCGATTTGTTTGCTCATCCCTGTATACCAAAATAATGGAAGTTACCCCCTCCCCCCTCCCGGAGAAATGTATTCCTCATCAGCAGCACTAGAAACCAAACATACCAATAACAAAATACCGAACTAGCTGTTTATTTGGATTCTGCATATGCGCATTTCGACAGATTATGTCTCTTCAGTGCAGATAAAAATCAAATATTTGGAAACCGATATACCGAAACATGTGTTAAGACTGACAGAGAACCAAATTCCAAAATCAGCTAAGGACAGAGCTATGCACGAGGAAGATACTCCTTAGTTTTGAACAAAATTTTGATACATTTAGATATTGCAAGATTAAAATCGGTTTTCGGGCATGCACTGAAGTACAAGCTACTGGGTTAGTAAATATCCTCGGGGACTTTCAGTCCACCAGTAGAGGCATAGGCCCAGTGGTAATGAATAACAATATACCGAAGTTGCTGTTAATTTGGATTCTGCAATAAAAAATGTTTAAAATGCATGAAACCAAACGAAATCCGAATAATCAGTAGTATATAGAATAAAGCTACGATGGAGTCTTAGATTTTAGAATTCACATAAATTATTCTACTGTCGTTATCTTGATAATAGTTATATTCAAAGTGTTCACGCGAGAAGTAACCTCATGTACAAGAAAACCACATCTAAAAGAAAATAAAATAAAAAACAAACATCTCAACACGGGGAATTGTTTCTCCATCTCTATGCTGCATCAAAAGACAAACTCCTGTATTAAATATTTTATGAAAGTGTATGCAATAAATTAACATGTCTATTTACATGTTAGTTGTAACTCTTCAATCTATTTGACTTATTAGATTCCAATGAAACAAATATTGATATTGAATTTCAATTCAGAAACAAACATGATAACTAGATATCATATAATTGCTATGAAATAAATGATGTACACAATGCTGATAGCATGAAATATAACAAGATGAACAATGTTATGATAAACAAGATGATCACAACCAATTAATAAAGGTGATGAAATCATAATGAAACTTAACAGTCTATTAAACATGTCAGACAATACACAATATATGTACCAATTAGGTAATTGACCTCATTACATCCGTTCAAATATAACATCACAGATGATATGGTGTTCGGTTTAGATCGCTTGATTTACCTTGAAGTAAAGACATAAACTACGGGGCTTTGGAGATAGTGAACTCTTGTGTAATTGAAGGCGGAAATAACATAAAATACGGGATTTTGGAGATATGAACTTTTGTGTAATTGAAGGCGGAAATAACGTAAAATACGGGTCTTTGGGGATAGGAACTCTTGTGTAATTGAAGGCGGAAATGAGTGCGTCAAATACCAGTGAGCAGGAATGACTGTATTCCGGACATAAAGAAATAAATATATACCTTACAAAAACAAACCATTTAAGAAACTGAACTGTACTTGTTAAATATTCCATATGAAAATTTTGTAATTAGGTTTCAATTGACGAAAATTTGTTAAACTGAAGCTCTACAAATATACGAAATATGAAATTACCCTTAGCTCAACAGTGCTAATTAATTAAGGATTCCCTCTCGATGTATACGTATTTTTGAATTGATTGTGTATAGTAAAAGAACTTTTCCCGGTGCTAACACGACTCAAACGTCCAGTATTTTATATCTTCATATTCCAATTTGTTGACATTACGTTATGTTCTTCATCTATTTGAAGTGGATATATCATCGAGCTTTGCTGATATACTTATTTTCGAAAGAAATAGCAGTTTAGTCTTAATAATTTTCAGTCTTTGGTTCATCAAAGTTACTAATCAATTTTTTTTTTCATGCACAGAACATAAATAAATTTCTAAAATTGCCATCTCCAAAGTTCAAATTACTTTAAGTTGAGGTGATAATGTTTTACACAGTATTTACACAGTCTGGCTATCCAGATGTCTTATCGTTGTCTACGTTTGTCTGTTGTCTTTTGTCTTTTTATTGTTTTCTGTGTCCAGTTCCCTGGTAGGTTGTGGCGTGTGACTCTAATTTTCGGCCATTGTTAGTGTTTCCTGTTATCTTCTCCATATTAATTTAGTCAAGATTATAGTATTTTGAATTACTGCAATGTCTGAAAAATAATATTTGGAATTATTAAATTTTCTTGTCGGACAATCTTAGAACAAAGAGCTACAATTCTCAAATTTCTTAGTAAAGAAAGAAAATCTTGAGATTTATTAATATTATTTTAGTAAGAAAAGTAAATCATGATTTCGAAAATTTTGTATATCTTTACCGAAAATGAAGAATTTTAATAAAACTTGACCTCTCTTCAACGGAAAAGCTTAAAAATTTGCCGGAGAGTTGGGTATGAAAAACTTTAAAGCATATATCGACTAGTTGGCTGGAGATTATTGTGCAAAATGACAGATACAAAGGAGGAAACAGTTGAAGAATAGAAGAGGAAATTGCAGTCAGTATTGTAAATTGTGATTTGTCCAAAAAGGAATTTTAAACATGAATAAAAAGGGACTTTTTAGCTCACCTGGCCAAAGGCCATATGAGCTTTTGCCATCACGGTCCATCGTCCGTCCGTTTCCGTTCGTCCGTTAACTTTTATTCTTCTCTGAAAGTACTAAGCCAATACTAACCAAACTTGGCTTGAATCATCACCAGCGTATGTTCTTTCAAGTTTGTGATTTTTATGTCGATAGACCAAACAACATGGTCGCTGTTACTAAAAATAGAACATAGGGGTAAATTGCTGTTTTTTTTTTCAAATTACTCGAAAACCATTACAGATATCAAAATTCTAACATGGGGTAAAAATGATCAGCATGTTTGTGATTTTTACGTTCTTACCTCATCCAAGATGGCCGCCAGCGTGGAACATAGTTTAACATAGGGTCTCTATGGGAAATGCATTCAAATGTCTTCTCCTCTGAACCTACTGAGCCTATTGGAACCAAACTTGGTTACAATTGTCTTTGGGTGATCACTTCCAAAGTTTGTGATTTTTAGTTTGTACCTCATCCAAGAATGAAAATTTAATATCTGCTGAACTGATTTATAGTATGAATGAGTAGTCTATAGGCGAAAATGAATAAAACCAGTCATCAGGTGAGCGATACAGGCTCATGTGAGCCTCTAGTTTGCGTTTCACTACCTGCCATGCATTCCTGTAGTCGAGAGCTGACATTGCTGTAGGAAAATTATCAGAGGGAAAATGTAAAATTGCACTAATCGGTTCCCGGAGACCACTATAGTGATAGTAAAATCTTCTAGTATAAACCCGAAAATCTGGAATCGATGATATGCAAATAATGAAACGGTTCTGTTACCTATTCACTATAACAATGGGGAAAAACTCTAAACTGATCAGGAGAATGCAAAGATACAAATGCATTAAATTTTCCTTATGCTGTATTCTTTTTTTCCAAAAAAAATCAATAATTTTCAGGTTCAGTATACTTAAATCAGGAAACAAAGACTATAACATAGGTGAGCAAATAAACAATAATTGAAACAGAAATTGCAAAAATTATTCAAATAAGATGTTTCAAGCAAAGTTTTTCTCTTCTCTTATGAGAAATGCACCAAATCACTGCAGGTAATTGCATAAAAGTGCATTTCCAGGTGATAAATAAACTTCAAAGAAAAAAATAACATACTTTGAACGTAATAATAATCGACAGATATTCAGTTTGTCATTGTAATGGCTTCATTAAGTATTCAAAGAATGTAGGGAATGTAGTTTCCGGGTATTTATCATTCATCATAGTTTGAAATCCAATTAAATTCAATTAATGTTATAATGATAGGTTTTATATTAGCTCACCTCATTGCCTAATCGTCAAACTACATTTATTATGTGTCAATTTGCTTTGAGTTTTGAAAAGCAAGGATACTGAACTTGTTTTTCTTAAGCTCCCGATGCAATGTTGCTACATTATGCATTAGTATATTAGGAAAAGCAACTACTCTATATTAGAAAATAGAAAGCTGTTACCGTGCTTTTTCTACAAAAAAAAATGAAAAGCCTTTTGTTATTTCAGATATGTTTCATTTAAGGTGGGACACTGTCTATGTTTAACATTTTCAAGTTTACACAAAAACTTTTGTTTGAATATTGTAAATAGATATTCTTAAGTTAAATATACTCTTGGTTATAAATATGGAATATTTTTGGTTGAGAATGTCTGAGATATTTAAGGGATATTTGTTTTCAAAAATTCAAATTAGGCTTTATAAATCGCTGGCAATATCACTTAAATTATTCTTGTACACGATAGGCATCGAACATTGCATTATTGGGAAATATTTGTTCACTTTATAATCTATTTCAAAAATGTCCCATTTTCACCAAAAAGAGAGTTACAGAACGGTTTGATGGAGTGGTGTGACAGATTCGTAGAATGAAAGACTTTCGTACTTCACAGTTAGAAATATTATACTTTTATTCAAACACTTTTGTGCATAATGCTTCCAAATTTCAAATTTTGGCTCAGAAAAATACGAATATTCGATATTTATGACCAAGTGTACTTGATTTTAAGTTATAAGCGTCTGTAAATTTGGCGAGAACCATTTTTTCCAGCTTTTACCAATATTCAGTTAATATGCATAAATACGATTCAATGTTAAAAAATCTCTTGAATTTAAGTCAATAAGAGAAGAGAAGTTCCAAAAGCTGAAATAGAATCTAATGCACGAGGAATGACTCATTGCACTTTGCTATTCCATGAAGTAGTGCATTGTAGGTGAAATGCACGCCAATATATTTTGGTTGGCAGAAACCGTCAATAATGTAACGTCATTGATAGGTTGACATTTAAGTCCTGAAGTTCCGAATTAGTCGCATATCAGGAAGACTTTGTAGACACTTCTTCAAACTTTCCAAATAATATGTATTTTTTATAAGATATTTCTGCGATGTGATTGGTTCATTTGAAGTCAGAGGACGTACTGTAAATATAGTATTAACCTCGTATTTTCATGATTAGTGATATGCTATGCTTATATACCGAAAATAAACTGCCAATTAAAACAAGAATAAAGTCATTAAATAAGAAAACAATTACTATAGCATGGCAAGCAGTTCGGCCAATACATGGATTTACTCACCCGATTAGAGTATAATGAACTCGGACTGCGTTCCCTGCTCAATAGAAAAAAACATTATTTCAGATTAATGTAATTTTTTTACTAAGAAAATTGAAAAAGCTAGGAGTAGTTTAAGCAAAAAAATACTAGTTTCTTATTACTTTATTTTGAATCGCAAGATTACACTTCCAGATAATAATTTGAGAAGGATTTCTTCTTTGTACGTACGAGGTTATTTTTTAGAGTGGCGGAAATGGCCAATAGGAAAAATGAAAGGATATGGAATGAAGGTGACAAAAACGCACACGATACATAAAAAACTCCAGGTTATCAAGGACAGGGCTTTTATTCCTGTCTACTTCTTGATGTCGCCCGAGGGTTGAGTTTGTTACGATTGATCCCACACTTCCAAAATCACGAGCTATCTCGATCGTCGATGCAAGAAAGGGTTGTCGACAATGGAAGTGTCTCGTCTTACGCATGCAACAGCCGTCAAGTGAGACATGTATTACAAACCAGAAACGAGTGAAGTTAGATACATAAGGTGGGACGACATAAAACTGCACTTAGTCAAATGTAAATACAACATCCGCAATTTCCCTGAATATTTTCTTGAATTAGTCGACAGAATCATGATTGCAGCCATATAATTTGTGTTTTATCAATTTCAAGAGTACTTCGATCTGCTTATCCGTAAACTCAAATCTAAAAGATTCATTTTACGTAAAGGACCACAAAAAAGCGTTTTGATTGTTTTGTTGGATATTTGCGTCAGTTTGATACCATCCTCAACATTCAGTCTGATGCTATCCTCAACATTCAGTCTAATACTGTAATCAACATTCAGTCTGATACTACTCTCAACATTCAGTCTGATACTGTCCTCAACATGTAGCTTGATACTATTTTCAACATTCAGTCTGATACTATCCTCAACATTCAGTCTGATACTATCGTCAACATTCAGTTTGATACTATCCTTAACATCCAGTCCGATACTATCTTCAACATTCAGTCTAATTCTATCCTCAACATTCAGTTTGATACTGTCCTCAACATTCAGTTTAGTACCATCTTCAACATTCAGTTTTCAGTTTTATACCATCCTCAACATTCAGTTTGATACTATCTTCAACATTCAGTCTGATACTATCCTCAACATTCAGTCTGATTCTATCCTCAACATTCAGTTTGATACTATCCTCAATATTCAGTTTAATACTATCCTCAACATTCAGTTTTTCAGTTTGATGCTACCCTGGGCATTCAGTTTGATACTTTTCTCAATATTTAGTCTGACACTATCCTCAACATTCAGTGTGATACTATCATCAACATTCAGTCTGACACTATACTTAACATTCAGTTTGATACTATTCTTAACATTCAGTTTGATACCATCCTCAACATTCAGTTTGATACTATCCTCAAAATTCAGTCTGATACTATCCTCAGCATTCATTTTTGTACTTTCCTCAACATTCAGTCTGATACTATGCTCAACATTCAGTGTGATACTATCCTCAATCTTCAGTTTGATACTATCCTCAACAGTTTGATACTATCCTCAACAGTTTGATACTATCTTCAACATTGAGTTTGATACTTTCCTCAACATTCAGTTTAATACTACCCTCAACATTCGGTCTGATACCATCCTCAACATTCAGTCTGATACTATACCGAACATTCAGTTACATACAATCCTAGCATTCAGAAACGTACTATTAGAGAACAACGGAAACATATCAAATATCTGTTTTAATTTTTGTGTTCGATAACCTGTAGCAATGACCAGTTCCAGTATAATTGCTGTTAATACTAGGCGTTCAATTCGACGATCGACAATTAACGTTCGACCATTGGCAATAAATTTCTCTCAAAGCGGTGCTAGGGTCATCTTGAACTTATTTCGAGTTTTGAGCAAAGCTCAGTTTGGAAGGCCTCAGTGTGACTTCAAGATGAAGAGGAACAATAAAAGCCTTGTTCCTTTAATTGGTTCTACCGTGTATTTGCATAAAAAGCTCCTATCATTCGTTGAAAATCTGAAACAAAAAGGATGAGACACAAAATAAGATTTTAAGTTTTATTACTTTAATATTAATAAGCTGTTGTCTGTTTTGTTTTGTACATATGACACATCTAATAATCTCAATCCGTTAAATAACACAACAATAAAAAGTCAGCAGAAATGTTTGTGTTTAGTTCTCGGTAATAAATGTCAAAGGCGGACTAGAAAATGGTGCGTAGAGATATATTCTCGGAAATTATTACGCCTAACGTCAGTTCGAAGTAGTATATTCATACACTGTAATTAAGGTTTACGTCGGCTGATACAATGTAAACACATCCCAAAGCGAACATGCTATAGAAATCGACGACTGGACATCGATATATAATTTATTCAATAACTGTTTTATTGTAACTTTAAATAAAATAGCTCATAAATGTATTAATAGTCATTATAAGTAAAAGCCCGAGAGAGCAATAAAGTAAATATATGGAATTAGATTAACGGTAGTGCCTATCTTGGCGTGTTATCTATATTAGTTGTGAAATAAGCTCGGAAAAAGCATAAAGAAAATGAGGAATTTGGAATGAATGCGCATATCTGGCTTTCTCAATTCAGAAAGCAAACAAATTTCGAACTAGGAGTCACGAATATAGATTAAAATAGCTAAATGCCGACGTTATTGTAAATTTAGTTTATGCAGACGGCAACTGCGACTACTTATTTCTCTTCAAATTAAAAAAAATAAAAATAAACAACACATGTTCACTGGAGTGTGATTCAAGATTCATATTTTCAACCTAGTTCAGGGGTGAACATTTCTTTTAAATTGTCTACGGTCTTACAATAGCATATGTTGCTGTTGAGTTGCTACAAGACACTACCGAAAGAGAAGGGGAGATGTGGAGCGCCATAGAACTGGTTTAACGTCAGCTTTTCTTTGAAATGCCTGCACAAATTCAGGACCATTGCGAAATTTTGCAGCTGCTTTGTCAATTTGCCCTTCGGATTTTGGCTCTTTACATTCTCAATGACTTTTTTTATCACCATTTGGAAATGTCCTAAAATCCAAGAAGTCTGGAATCAGGTGGCAAAATTGAGAGAATTTTTTTTTTGAAAAATCCGTTGGACTAAATATAGAGAAGACAATGCTGATAACAGATAAACATTAATTTTCATTCGATACTGGGTACGAAGTGCGACGCGAGAATGTGCCTTTTTGGGAGCTAGTCAATTCCTGATTGACGGGTTTTTTTGTTTATTTTAGGAAAATGCATACAAATTTTTATAAATAGTATTAAATGACACCTAAACACAAAATCTTATACGCACACACTATGATGAATGATACCTCAGTCGTGTGCTGTATACTTTAACTGTACACGTCAACCGAGTCCAGAATTTAATACTTTATAATAAAGACACGTCGAAGTAGATCAAACCTTATCCAGGTAATATAAATTATTAAATAACATTTTGCCACAAGTTATCGATAAATAAGACACATTTTCTTTCATCGAAAAATGTTAACAACCGCGATAAAGCTAAAAATATGATTTATAATTTCGAATGAGATTATTGTTGGCAGCATTTTTTGCGTAATGTGACAACTTTTTGGGGTGAAAGAAACACCTTTTTGACAAAATGGCGACACCTTGTTGGAACAAATATGTTGAAGAAATGATAAGTAAACCAGCTAAACAAAGCGAGATTGTTACAAAACAGAAATGTCACTATATTTATTGTTCCAAAGGATTATACAATACAGAAAATCTTTAAAGCATATCAAATATTAAAAAATGTGTTCCTAAATAATATGTGATAAATAATATGTTCTGAAAGGGAGAAAAATTCTGCCAACGTTTGCAGTATTTATTTCAGAAGTGAACAAAGATAGGTTTATATCTCGACCTAAATGTATTCCGTGTAATTGTTGTTTTTATCCAATTCACCATCTCTTTATTGGTTTATTTGAATGCTTGTTAAACGTAAGATATTATTTATGGAAGTGATATAATCATTTAACCTTGAATTTAGAATTCAATTCCGAGTTCGTTAAACACGCTGTCCACATGTCAGAATAACTTTGAAACCACTAAAGGCCCACATGAGGCATAATTGTACAATATCACATATGTAAAATATGGAACAAACATAATAAATTTTTTTTTATATATATATAAAAGTCATATACGAATTAGTATATGCAGAGGGAAGTGGAATATTGCTAACCACTAGTTATTATATAACAATTTTGTCAAGCCAATAAGAACATGTTTATCTTGAGAATTCCTTATCTCAGAAAAAATAACAATGTTTCTGTTATTATATAATTTATATGTATGTCTTTCAGAGCAGAAAAAAGGACAGTTTAACAAATAGTTAATAGTGAAACTCATCACCTTTTTCTTCCTTATTAGATAAATAACAAATTCGTTCAGATCTATCTATACTAGAAAATCTGCCAGCCTAAATTGGCAATTTATGACTACCAGATCTGAATTTGATAAGACTATATACATTGTAATAAATCTGGTGGAAGAACAGAGAGGTAGTTCTCAAACCCAAATTCAGACTAAAAAAATCTATAGTTAATACACTTTTACAACAAGGTTACAGATTTCATATATTATTAAATACTTTTCAGAGGTTTTACAGAAGATATGAACATTTGATATCTAGATATGACGTGACTCACAAACAGCTAATTACAATGGGCATTTCTCATCCTCGATATTATGGAAATATTCTTAAAAATGTCAGAAACTGATAAATAATCCCGAAAAACTGGGACGTAACTTACATTTTTTAGGTTATAGTGGATATCGACGAGATATTCTGAACAAGTCCGTTAAATTGGCTTTGGATTCCAATGACCTGAACATTTTACATATATACTGGCTTCTCACTGATACTGCCGATGTCTACTGAAATACATGCCGACTCTTTACCAAACCCTTCGGGGAGTTTTGAGTTTGATTTTTGTTTCGTAGTGCGACAGTGTTTTACCAGCAGACTAGGTTCCTTAAGCTAGCCGGCAGTTAGCGGCGAGCAGCCTTTGACCCATCTTTCTAAATTACATTTTGTCATATCTTTTTCTTTCCCAAGGTAGTGGTCATTGAGTTAGTAGTCTACATGTATTGGGTTTTATTCGCATGTTTATTATATTATAGTCAAACGGGATAGAGTAAGGGGAGGTTTCGGTACCCATAAAATGATTTAACTCTACCACTGGCTTTTGCTGGTGCTGGTACCAAGTCCGGCTATCCCGAGTTATTTATGTTTGTCTCCTGTTTTCATTATTCTTTCTCTAGTGGAGTTCGCTTGTAAATTGTGGCATGTGATTGTAGTTCCCGGCCATTGTAAGTGTTTACTTTTATCCTGTTTTTTGTAACTATTTGTGTTTTCAAAAACACTCTTCAACAAATTAGCTTATACAGTTTGATCACTGATAAAAACCACATTCAAGTAAATCATTTCTTATAAGACAACCATTTAGAATGATACACACCTCCTGCATCAGGATTATATAAAATACCATACAAAGTGCGAGTACAATCTGTATTCTTAGAAAAAAAATCACATACTTAAACATGCAGTCACACTACAACTGAAATACTTTCGTAGATGGTGTCAATTAAGAATCCATCAGTTAAAATGTGCTTTGTTGGATAATTTTGTGTTTTATTATGCATATTCGAATATTCTCTGATCCTATCATAATCATAATCACTTTCTTTTTGCTTCCGTATTCGTTTGCTGCTGGATTGCATGGTGAAGTACATCGTCGAATAGTGATGGTTGAATATCACATCTTGCACATCGAAATTCTGTCATCTAAAAAGATACCAATGACAATTTACATTTTTATGAGATACAATTCCACTCTTCTCAAAATTAGGATCTATGGCAAAAGTTTATAACATAGATCAGAAAATATATGTACAATTTCTAGACTAACATTGAAATGAAGCTTTCAAAGTGACCGTACTATCACATCCAAACCTTCACCAAAATTCCGTGACCCACGATCCATCAACTGGGATCGAAATTTTAAACTCCTTATGGATTCTGTAGAGGACTATGCCAGAAAATGGATTAAACGTGAACAAGATGAAGACCTGGATTATCTTTCGGAGTGGATTAAGGCTGTGAGGTCCATGATTCTTAAGCGAATCAGTCAGCTACGAGGGTCAATGAGAACTAAAGCATCATCCATTTTCAAAAATGCCGATGTTACAAGATACTATTCCTCCATTCATGACAAATATGGCATGGTTCCATCAGATAAGGCCCTTAATAACATCATTTTCATTCGCAAAAATCATACATCGATTGTATAAAGAAAGAACTAGGCATTTGCAATACCCAGGACAAGCCAACCTACACAGCTACTATTCTGTCTAAGGAGGAGATATTGCAAAACCATAGGTCTGTTTTGCTTTCCTTTGGAATTTCAACCAAAGATGAAGACACGGATCTCCCTTCATTGTAATGGGTAACAAAATAACACAAATACCCAAACAAACAACTCTGGATCGCTGTACCTGCTAAATGTTCTACAAAACCTATTTCTTAGCTATTAACATTCATTTAGAGAGCCATAAAAGAGGGCCTTCAAAAATATTGTGATACTAGCTTTTCAAGAAGTGGTGTAAATGAAATGCGGATATTAAAAAAGTCGAAGGATCTGCTTGACATCTTAAACTCGAGATCATTATCACACTGTAACCGCATTAAAACTTTTGACTTTTCCACACTTTATACTACAATTCCTCATCAACAACTGAAATCACGGCTGAAACATTTAATTCATAGAAGTTTCTCTCGCCAAAACGGCGAACAAAGATACAAGTACATTGTTATAGGCAGAGAACAAGCGTACTTTTTGAAATAAGACTCAGAATCACAGAAAAAATATACAGCGGAAGAAGTGATAAAAATGTTAGAGTTTCTGATCGACAATATATATATATATATATTTGTCCAGTTTGGAGAACTTATTTATCAACCAAATATCGGAATTCCAATGGGCACAAACTGCGCACCTCTTTTAGCCGATCTGTTTCTCTACTCGTATGAAGCTGAGTTCACCAAAGGGCGTCTCTAAAATAAAATTAAAAAGCTGGCCCAGTCTTTTCATTTCCGCTACCGTTATATTAATGATATTTTATCACTAAACAACCCTCGCATTGGTAATTTTCTTCATCTTATCTATCCAAAAGAGCTCGAAATTTAGCAAACTACATACACTTCCACATCAGCCTCGTTCCTTGTCCTTCATCTTGAAATTGACAATAGAGGTACACTACAAACTAGGCTATATGACAAACGCGATGACTTCACTTTTCCAATGAACTTCAAAAACTTCCCTTTTCTTTGTAGCAACATTCCAAAAGCACCGGCGTGTGGAGTTAACATCACCCAACTCATTCGTTACTCAAGGGCCTGAGGTCGATACAGTGACTACCTTGATAGAGCTCGGTTGCTTATAAATAGGCTACTTAAGCAAGGGTATGTTACCCATAACTTGAGGTCATCACTACAGAAGTTTTACGGTCGACATCACGATCTTGTGGACTGCTATGGGATATCTGTTTCCCAGATGACAACATATCTTTCTCTTTGCTACTAAAGTTTGTTTTTCCTCTACCGGATTTGACTTTAATACCGGAGTTGTCATGTTCAACACGGCGGCTGTCTTATAAGAAGCAAGAGATGCTTACTCTACCGGTGCACCTAATCTCACCCATGGTTTTTTATTGGGTCCGTGTCGTTCAATTTTTATATATATGTGTGTCTCTTCATTTTCTTTTCTGTACCGTGTTCATGTTATTTCTTTGTTTCTTTGTTTTTCCGACGTTGCCATTGTCCTTGGATTGTTCGATTTAGACCGACGGTTCGGTTCGAAATTTTATAACAGATATGAATATTTGATATCTAAATATGGCGTTACTCTCAAACAGCTTATTACTAAGGGCATTTCTAATCCTCGTTTTTACGGAAATGTTTTTAAAATTGCCAGAAACTGATTGAAAATCACGAAAAGCTCAGACGTAACCTACATTCTTTACATAATAGGGGATTTTGACAAGATACTCTGCTTGCATCCGTTTAAATAGCTTTGAGATCTAGTGACCTAAAAATTTTACACACATACTGGCCTCTCACTGATACTGCCGATGTCTACTGAAATATATGATTATTCTTGACCACATCTTTCGGGATGTTTCGAGGTTGATTTTTCTTCCGTACTGCAATAGTGTTTTACCAGCAGACTAGGCTCCTTGAGCTAGCCGGGAGATAAGCGGCGAACACTCCTTGACCCATCTTTCAAAATTACGTATCATTTTCCCTTCCTTCAAGAATTGTGATCATAGAGTTAGTAGTCGACCTGTATTGGCTTTTATTCGTATGTTTATTATACTATAGGGAAACGGGACATAAAAAGGGGAGGTTTGGGAACCCATAACCGGTTTAATCCTATCACTGGCTTTGTTAGTGCGGTACCAAGTCCGGCTGTCCCGGGTTCCTATCGTTGTTTATTCTTTTGTCTTATTTGTGTTTGTCCTGTGTAGTTCCCTGGCATGTGATTATAATTTTCAGCCATTGTAGATGTTTCCTGTTGTCTCTTTTATTTCATTTGTCAATATATATTTTATTTCATGATGTAGCCAATTCGATTTAGCAAAAAAAAATTAAACGATTTGATGTTTTTGAGTAAATATCAATATTGTGTTGCACTAAACAACCTCTTTTAAATATACACTAACAAGGACTCGCTTCTTTGTGAACAAGGTTTCGCATTGTCGCAAATAAAGAGTTTCATTTCTTGGACATTTTTCGATTTATTATGTAAATACTGAGGTCCATAAACTTTTGAGGTGGCTACTTTAATAGCAAATCATTTTTCCTGTAAATGCGGTACTAAATTCACATATATAGTTTAATTTACAAGCATTTAGGAGGGAAAATTGATTTATACGATATTTTGCTAATGCGTTTAAATATACCGGGTCTCGGCAGTAGATGAACCAAACAATGTCTTTAAAAACAAAACTTAATAATAATCTATGCATATAATTAACTGTAATACACTCTCTCGCCTTATTTTCTTCCTTGTCGTCATGCAGCATGTTATATCCGTCATTGGTCCCACAATTCCCCTGTGAATCAGGAATGCAGTTTTTCCCGAAAAGGGAAATTCTCGCGTCGTACTTCGTACCAAGTGTTCGAGATCACAAACTTTGTGATGCTTTATACAAATGTTTTTCGAAAGCTATAATCGACCCAATCATTTGCTTTCTATGCAACAAGGCGAAATTCAAAAATAGACATAATTAGTAGGAGATATTACGAATCTCGAAGAAAATGGTTTTAGATATTAGATAAAATTGGTTGTGAAAAGTTACAATGTAAGTTGCGATATCCACATTTGAATGCGACTTATCTTTGCTCTTTTTTCCAATGGGCTAATAAGACGAGCTCCACAGGTCTCTGAAAGCGCAGAACACGTGAATGCTGAGCCAGGAGCCCAGTGAGTGGAGCTCGATTCCGTTTGAGAGGACCGAGGGCCCTGTAATTGGAGCCTGGATCTCTCTTGTGGGTACCTACACAACCCTAGTGTTGGAGTCTGCACCCCTTGTGTAGGAGCCCGGAGCCCCTTGTTAAAAAAGGCTGAGCCCGTTGTCCAATTAAATGTATTGTTGATCATGTCAATATATATTTCCTTTTCATGTGAATGTCTTGTATTTTTTGGAGTGTCTGTAAAAATATGAAAATTACAACAAAATAAAAAGAAGTGCATCGAGGAAGAATTTCTGTTTTGTTTGCATGCCTTAATTTTATGAATTTGGCATAAGAACGAATTAAGAACACACAATTAAATGAAAGCAGTCAATCACAAACAATGCAACACTTGTAAGTTGGAGAAGAAATTTGATTTACAACATAGGTCTCGTGATATTTTAAGATATGAGCTCCCCGTAATCTCTCGTTTATTTAATTTTATTACCACAAATAACTCACTCGTGACGACCTACCAACCCGTCAACCAAAATAAGTCGACAGTTGTGATATTTTATTTCAAACTGCCGATATATCAAAAGGTCGACATTTGCTAGTATTAATATAGCAAAGAGAAAAAAGACAAACGTAGACAACGACAGGAACTCAGGAGAGCCTGACTTTGTACCAGCACTAGCAAAAGCTAGCGGTGGCATGTCTTAATGTAATCATGTCGACCTATTGTTGTTGACAGTATAGCAAAACCGATTACTCAACATAATACGCACTAAACATATGTTTATCTAATCTGACCTAGTGATAAACAATATACTTTATTTATAATTCTCTATTCATTTGAGGCTTCAAATATTCCGAACAAATGCAGTGCTGTCAATTTCCCTGAATCATTCTGCACTGAAGAGACATAATTTGTCGAAATGCGCATATGCAGAATTTAAATTCACAGTAACTTCGGTATTAAGTCATCTGGACTCCTATACTTAATTGCTACAATTTGTTTAATAATAGAGTAAATATTTTATTCGTTTCATCTTATATTTTTAATACATGTGACCAACTGTGCCTATTTCTATACAATCTGAAAGGAAAGCATAAAAAGCGTTTGTACGTTTCTCTCTATTGCTTCAATTTCTTTATACCTAAAACTACAATTGTCAATAAATGTTTTTCTCGACTTCCTGAACGATATTTGTCTCGTCGGAAATTTCTTGAGTTCTTTATTGTCTTGATTAACGACTTAACAACTCCTTTGTTATGCATAGATGTTTAGTTTTACAATTTTCTTTCTTCTAATGATTCATTGCTTGACAACGAAAATTTTCCTAAACAAATTCCTTCTGTCCAACCTAATATTTACTTAATAAAAACATGCATCTCCATTATTGGTCGTGATTGTTTTTCTTTTTCAGTACAAATTGTCAGACTCTCTTAGGATCAGTTGCAGTCATAATAATTATTTACTTTGGCCGCCTGATCTAACGGTTTTTTTATTCTGAACATCTTGCAAATGTCAATCAAAGCAATTTATTTTTTAGCCTATATCATTAATCAAAGGTAGTGATTCTAAATCAAGGGCAGTAATTAATTTATTTACACATACATAAAGTATCTAAGATCAAGTTGTACTGTTACATATCAGAAACGGAGCCCAAGAATACAGTGTCATATTACTTATCATGTCTGCAAAGAAATTAAGAGTCTGAAACCAATGAAAGTGCAAGACAAGTAAATTTCAGACAACAGAAGAAGTCTTACCCGAGAGTGCAAAGACTGGAAATCATTTTTCTCAAATACAAATGTAGTACGCATGTTTTGGTGGGACGCATTTCGAAAATAAGATATAGTATTGTTATTCAAGATCTGAGTGGTAAATTATCTTTATTTTAATTCAAACAAAAGAGAAAAAAAAACATACAAACAAACAAAAAACAAATCAAACAAAAACGTTTTTGTTTGGAACATACATTGTATTTTTGGATTCCTGGAAGATCGGTATGCGTATGCAAAATCACGTGCTATTGGTTCCAGTGGTAAAAGACTGATTTTAGTCCCCGAGACTTCGGATCATAATTTGCGTTACAAGCATAAATGCATTGGAATAGTGAATTCTCTGATTGACTTTACTGAGTTTTTTTTCACATCATATAGCAAAAAGATGTTCAGCTAAAATTTACTTTCATATTTATTCACTTTTGCTGATTAATAACCGTAAAAGAACACTGTTATCTTCTTTTCAGGAATAATTTCATAATAAAAATTATATATAATTCCAGTCCATTATTTTTACAAGTTTGCAGTTCTCTCCGATTTTTTCATTACTTGTGCACGCTTGTTTCTTTTACGTTTCTTTATAGACAACATCTGACAGCAAAGATTGTTTTAGCAACTGACATTTTCTTGTGCCGCGAAAACCAATAATCTGTGAAACAATGATGCAGTCAATGACAACATACGGCTCTATTTTACTACTAGTGGACAGTAACCAATAAAAAGGCGTCTATACATTCAATTAACATTCTGTTTGTAGAAATTTAGGTTATTTTTGTAGTGGCCATAACAATATATAGACGTGTAAGTAATAAATATATCTGCGATAAAATGATAGCTTTATTTGCTATTTATATAAATTACTCTACTGGCTCTCTACTCAGTTTTTGTAAAAGGTGTTAAACACATAACATTCACGATGTTGAAATGTTTTATGAAGATGTACAACAAAAAAATGATCACTTGATCATTTAAATATTTAATGCAAACATTGATTTTATACCCAAATAAATATCTCAACACTAGCGATGGAGGTCACAAATGTATGCTACAAGAAGAAACGCTTTTCTAAAATACAATCGCATAATATATATAAAAACACAACTTTTTAGTGGCAATTCAAATACATACTTCTCAAGGATTTGATACATGTTCATAGTATTCCAGACTTCACTAACTATTACTGATGTAATAGAGCGAAGTTTGTTACAACCTCACTGGATACCTTTGTTGACTTCGCTGTGTAGTTTGAAAAGATTTTTTTAGATACATCGCTAGATATTGTGGGTAAAAAATCTTATAAGTCAAAATCACGGAAATTGATGTAATGTTTATTAGGAATTAAACAAAGCGTAGCCACAAGAAAAGACTGTTCTGTTAGGAACAATTCCAACAAGAAAAAATCTGGTTGAAGTGAAAAACAAACACACTTTCTTAATAAAAAATAAAACAATTTAATTTTCCGTATGTGCAGTTTTAGGTTAGACTCTACTAAATGAATAATCAGCTGCTGGCATAGTAGTTGTACTTAGTAGTACTTATATAAACAAAACCATGCTTCTTTCGCTTTCAATATTACTGTCAATTAAACGATATTTGAGTTTTAAAACGCTCAAGTGATCATGAAATACGTCCGGATTGACCAGCATTTTGATTCAATGTCTTTCCTTGCATGCGTAAAATACTGAAGATTTATCAATGAGTACATGCATGCCCAAGTATCTGACAGGCTAAATTGGTAATTTGCATAACCCAGTTATGTTGGGCGATATAAATTTCTTATTTGACTTCAAGTTGGGTCATCGTTCGGATATGTTACTTGGCAGACATGCCGCTTTGAAAGGGAACTTCAGGTAATTAAGAAAAGTCACAAAACGTTATAATGGCCGCCTATGGAACATATTTAGTGGAGTCTGACCTTAAATTTAACACACCAAATCACAGGGAATTTAGTTATCGGATGTGAACATTCATTTTCATTGAAATTAAAGATAAAATGTTCTCGTGCTAATAAGATTAATCATGTTCGTTCGATTATTGCAATTATTTGCTAAATACGCCACTTTTAAACCCGTCACGTTTCCATTCAAAACATGTACATTTTTCAAATTTGATATTATTCTACATGAATCCAAGAGATTGCTAGCGCATTAGCAGCCATCTGATATTAAAATCAGTCGTAAGACTGTAACATTCCATAGAAACAGAATATCTGTCGTAAGATTTTTGGTGAAAAGGAAAATGACCCTTGTTACGATTGATATTTGCTTCTTTGAGTGAAAAAATAACTTTTTAAACTTTTAATAACTTGTGTTTTTTTTCTGTTTGTTGTTTCTTTTTTGTTTCGTTTCGCTTTCTTTTGTTTTTGTTTTGTTTTGTTTTGTTATGTTTTTTTTTTTTGTTTTTGTTTTGTTTTTTGTTTTTTGTTTTTTTTTTGTTCAGTGCATTCGCAATGCTATCTTTATCGTTTGACTAAACAGATTGAATGTTTTAGCTAAAACTACAGCGACGTAGGCCATAATTGTATAAACACTGATCTGTATCTTTTACAGGCTTGGCTTATAGTTTCATTTCCAAGATGAAGCAACCTGGTTCTTCATGAAACGTTGTGTAAGAAGGAGCAATTTACATGTCTTACCAATTTATTCTCATCTGTAGTTGCATTTTTTTCCGGTTTTCGTAAGGCTTGAACATCCAGTAGTTTTTGTAGCCGTTATCTTCCTTCTCGGATTGTGTCACCTAAAGGCAAAACAGAGGGAAATTGATATATTCGCTATTTGTTATCCGTAGCCGAAAAGACAATACGAACTTTGATGGGTTATAGGATTACTCAGAAAAATAGAACAAGGATTATTTTAACAGTGAGTGATTTTTTATTGAATTTTCTCTTATTTCACTCACAATTTTATCGTATTTAATCCGTAGTCTTAACGTCGTAAGAAGCAAGTGGTGGCGTGGTGGGTAGGGTAAACTTCAAAATCAAAGATACCGTCCTACAAAAACTTGACCCGGAGTTGGTCCCAGCTTCTTACGAAATAGCTGGTTAATTTACTGACACTTGAATTCGGTTTCAGATTGATATTGACTTATCTGTGAATCAGCTTTTAGGATTTAGTAATTGGGATACTGTGTTGAACTAAAATATTCTCTTAAATTACAAAGAGTCCCTATCTTGAAAGGCCTGCATAAACATGGCATCATCTGAATTGCTGGTATAAGCTTTTTATTCTAGTTTTTATATGCAAAAACTTAGCTTTCTACTAATTTGAAACATTCTATTTAAGGTGTTGCCATTATTCTTATTTCATTTTATCACGGGAAATTAGATTTTAATGTATTCCATTATCAGTGAATAAGAAATGTTCCAAGACAATCATTGTACGCAGTTATTCCGTTTTTGTCACATTGCTGGCCATTGAAAATTTGTTATGCTGCTAAATACATGAGAACCACTTCCGATGATTTGTAATGAGTATATCGTGATGTCTGTTGCACAGGAAATTAAATCAATTCATAATAAAAAAGGGAACTAATCACGAACAGGCATTTACGATTAGAATCTTTAAGAAAAAAAACCTGCATTTAAAAATTAAATTTATGATCATGAACAGTATTTGTTATTAAAAGTAGTATTACATGAGTCATCATTATTTTTTTCACACATTTAATAGAAAGATACGAAAGAAATATAGATGAAAACGATATTTTGAATAATTGATTGATAAATCACTTACTGAAAATTGGTTAATGTTAATTTTTAGTCTTTGTGACACAGAAAAAAAGAAAGTCAAGTCTATATATAAGGTTTAATTTTAAATTTATTATTCCATTATTTAGAATTTCTAAAATTTCGAAAAACAAATTAAACTCTGTAGAAGGTCATTATATGCATCCGTATCTCTTTGTTGTGTCCTTCAACGGTACGATGACTAATATTTCAACTTAATCGGTCCGAAGAACTGTTTTCACCAACTTCAATGTTGCATCAGTTTGATTACAGTATACTCTCTAGTATTATACCTCCATTGGTAATATAAGCGATAATGAGCTAACGAGTTGGTACGATTTCGAAGAGTACAGTACACGAAGTGAACAGTGATATTGTTTGTTTTTTTATTATTTCTATAACAATTCTTCCTCAAGTGAAAGTTAAAATGCAATAGATTGGGAACGCAACTACGCGCAATGTAAATCTTATGACCAGTGGTTGTATTTGAATCTATAGTTAATACATGAGACGGGTTTCTGTTAATTGAATTATTTCCTAAACTACTTTGTGACTCAGAAATCGACAATTTGAAAATTAATAAAGTTGAACATAAAAAAAGAAAATAAAGGGGATATTTCGTATGTTTTAGTCATTGCGATACCTTGTCAAAGACAAATAATTTCAGATCTCTTCACCAGAATACATCGACAAACTAATATCGAAGCAAGAAAGGGAAAGGGAAATTCTAAATAATAAATCCAACATCACGGCAATTCACAGCAACACGAATTGAGATAGTATGACAAAGACAAAACAAATCAACAAAAATGAACAAGAACGCCACAAAACTAAAGCACTAGCAGTCTGAACCCCTATAAGAACTGAGGTATCATCAGGTGCTCTGGAAGGGTAAGAATGATCTGCTCCACGCATGGCACCCGTCACACAGCCAGCTAGAATTAAGTGTTGAAAGATCTGTTTGGTTTCCGATTGGTGAATGTCATTTTCGAACCCGTAGAAAAAAACCAATTAAAATCCATTTTACGTGTTACTTCTCTAACCCTAAATCAGTACAATGGTAAAAGTTTGAAAAGCTCTTTTGAATGTATTTCGTATTTGGGCTATAACAAGGACAAATCGGTATCACAAACATCATCAACGAAGACAAAACTATAAGTTGACAGTGTAATATACAAGACAACACAAAAAAAATAAAGCACTGACAGTGTGAACTCCTGTCTACCTGTATGGGTTTTATTCGTATGTTTATTCTACGATAGGGAAACGGGACAGAGAAAGGGGAGGTTTGGGTACCCATAAACCGGTTTAACCCTACCGCTGGCTTTTGCTAGTGCCGGTACAAAGTCCGGCTGTCCCGAGTTCCTATCGTTGTTTATGTTTGTCTTTTGTNTTTTTTTTCTTGTGCAGTTCCTATTTACTTTCTGGCATGTGGCTATGTTTTTCGGCCATTGTAGGTGTTTCCTGTTATCTTTTTTATTCCTACTGAAACCGGGAGTATCATCAGGTTTTCCGGAAGGGTAATCATGATCTGCTCCACGCGTGGCATACGTCACACTGCCAGTGAAAAGTCCGATTTTGTCACAGTCGGTGTTAGTCAGTCTTGTAACTCTGGATCTACCCAAAAATAGCTGTTCTCATTTGTGAAACAGAAACATTGTAATGGTCTGTCCAATCGTGGTGACGACCGCAAAACTTCTGTAATGGCATTTGCAAAAGTGACTGAACATACCCTTGATGTATACGATTTGAGACAGTAATTTCGCTCTGTTGACAAAATCGCTGCACGAACTACAGGCACGGCAATAGCAAATGAGTTGTGAAATGTACACGCCATATGCCGGAGAAATGAGAATATTACTGCTCAAAAACGGGAAGTTCACTATTGGAAAGTCGAAATCATCACGCTTGTCGTAATGTTTTGTTTTGAGACGCCCAGAGTTGTCAATGTAGAGGTATATTTCCAGGTATAATGCTGATGATGGTGTATCAGTGGCCACTTTAATTTCGAGTTCATTTGGGTATATACAATGAAGGTTATCTTTAAATTGAGGATTGTTCAATGAAATAACATCATCTATATAACGGAAACTGAAATTAAAGAATTTGGCTAGCTTATTGTCTTTTTTCTGAACTAGCCCTTGTATGAACCTGGCTTCATACGAATAAAGAAACAAATCTGCTAAAAGCGACGCACAATTAGTCCCTTAGGTATCCCTATTGTCTGCTGGAAAACTTGTCCTCCAAATTCTACAAATATGTTACCAATTAAGAATTCCAGCATTGCGATGAATTAAAGAGTTAATGTTACAAGTTTCATGTAGATTCTTTCTGTCCTCGGTTTTAAAATCAGATCGCTGTAAGGTCTTGCTATTCGTTATCAGTTGTATTTCACTCTAAGTTGTTCCCAATTCTTGCAGCTCTCCTCTACATTTCCTGGTCAGGTGGTATAAGGCCTTCCTCTTGTTTTTTCCATGTTCCATGTCATTTCATTAATTTGTATTAAAAGAAAAAAAATGCAGGGCGCATTTCTTTGTAAACAAACCTAAAAACTAACAAAATGGTATCAGGGGTATTGACATAATATTCATTTTACAATATTTTTTAAATATTCCTAGATTTTTGGGATACTCTCATTTCGACTATTGATTAATTGTAAATACCAATTTTATGTGATAAAAACATAAGATAATAAAACAGTAAATCACTTATCCAGCAAATCTTTCAGTGTATTACATGTCTCGTCAGTTGAATTATTCCATTATGATTTTTTTTTGTGACGAGAGATATTCAAAAGAATATCTTTTTCTTCTAATCTTTTAAGTAAGCAGCACGACATTCCCGGACATTATAACGGAAATTAACTGAGCCGCCATTCCTTAGTTAGTTTTGTATCTTTCAATGATGATGAAACGTCATCAGTTGGGATTTGAAAGATTTTACAAGTTAATTGAATACCATGTGTTGTTCATTCTTTGTGCTGATGGATTTCACATGACAAAAATTGCAAAATTTATGAGTAAATGTAAAAGCCACTATTGTACTATTATGGACATAATGATGATTACAGACAGTAGTTGCTACATATTTATACGGCCAGATGTATTCACAAGTATTGACTACAAATAGCCAACACATCAGGTCTTAATAACTTTTGAATTCAGATTGCTGTGAATTAGCTCCCTTTTTCCCGTAAATGATTTTTGTTTCTTATTAAACTTTACGAAGACTTTAGCTTTATGTAGTGAGAAATTAATTGTTTCTATCTCAGATAATCTAAAAATAAGTGTCTTAAAAAAACGACTTTGAGGTCTTTTTAGATAAACAGGTTGCTGGAATGCCTCTCTCAAATGAAAAGAGAATAATAAAAACTTGCTAGTAAGATATTTCATATTACAATTCAACATTACGCATGTCGTCAGAGTTCTGTTATATAGATTCCTTGTATATGTTGCTGTCGATTTCAAAGCGTAATATCACAAAGAGGCGAGGGGTGACATAATAGTTTCATTTAATTTTTGGAACAAATGAGTTAGAGTATGAAATTATGTGTGAGCTTTATATCATTTCTCACTTACTTGTCTACGCATCTGATAAATCATCAAAAATCAAAAGTGAGGTATGCTTGGCCAATTTGCTTCAATTTCTAATTCAAGATGCTTAATAAAACACCTTGCTATTCCCCGCCAAATCTATTCGAAATACATTTCTCGTTGGTTATCAATTTATGTTTAAGAAATAGATTACACCACTTTCATATTTTATCCACTCTCGGTAGCTGAAATATCTTAAGCTCGGCAAGCCTCGCATTTAAAAAAATAAATTTAACTATCTCTACTGGATAAAATATGGTAATGAAAGGTATATTGTGGTTTAATCTATTCTTGACGCTGTTCCTTTGAAGTTTTCTTTTTTCATACAAAGGTAATGTACTACTCCAAAGTATGAAACGGCTTTATGACAATGACAAATCTGAAAACATGAGAAAAACCAATAGTAGGCAAATCATAAACAAACATTATTGTATTAGTTTGAATTCAATTGTGTTGGTGCATTCAATTACACTAACACATATCAGTTAATTTTCTTGACTAAAGAGGAGAAACTCGATTGAACAAATAGTTCTGTTATGTTTAAATTTGCGTTATTGTTAGTTTTATATATCTCTATTGTTTTCATTTAATTTATCACACATTCTTAAGTTTATGTCGTTAGACTGACTCAGTCATTTAGTTGTTTTGATTATCCCAGCTGAAATGGATATAGTAGTATTTGGAATATGTACCATGCATTTTAAGAGAGTTTTTGCACAAAAAAGAGTTCGTCGCTCTGTGTATAACGATGAATTGTGATGTCTTTAATTATCAACCTATTTTTGATATTTTTTTTTTTTGGAAGAAATTCAAACCACAAATCTACGTTTTAGAGACAACATAAATGCAGACAACACATTCCTTCATATTTCATCGGAAAACAGTCTATAGAAAGCTCTCTTTAATTTGCTATACAAAATCAACTGCAAGCTGACGTGTTTGCCATTTACCATTAATTTTATGTACCAAAAAGAGTAAGTTAATGACGAGACTGCATTTGAACAGTAGCGTTGCTATACTTCATTTCAATTCTTTACAATTCAGATTAAAAGAGTACAAATATGTAAATATTCATGCTTGTCGACAAAATACATGCGAAACCACGGAAGTCTGTTTATTGCATGTAACATTATTTTTTCAAAGCTTGTTATTTCAACAAAATATCTTTTACCTATATGAAATATTTATTAATAATAATTTATCACTTTTTATTACAAGACATTTTTTTTTGAAATGCGAAAAGAATTTCAATTACAAGAAAAGTATCCTGTATTTGCAAGTTAGTTTCTTATTATGTATGGAACAAGCATGAGCTGTGTACTCCGGGCTCCAACCTGTTTGAACATGGGGCTTCAGGCTCCAACACATAGGCTCCTGGCTCCAACACTTGGGATCCGGGCTCCACTCATAGAGCTCCGGGTTCCACTCACAGGAGTCTAATAACTGAGCTCCAGGCTTCATATAAATGTACATTGGCCCCTGGCTTTCAGAAAGCTATTGAGCCAATGCTATTTCTGTTAAAAATAATGTTACAAGTACGTGCAACAAATGTGGTCCAGATTCGACGATCACTCAAACAACGAGTCTATTGTTGAAATCAAACACATACAAAGAAACCTTTTAGTAGTTTATCGCTGCCTTCCTGAAGACGGAGGGCATACAAGAAGCTTCTTGTACTAGTATATTTATTTTGGCGCGATACAAATTTAAGTATGATTTTGTTATCTCCCTCTCCCTAAAAAACGATAAAAAAAATCAAATTGTTGGAGATGAGTTCATGAATTTCTTAGAATTCAATAAAATTGTGAATTACAAATCCCACAATTGTGAAGATATATTGACTTCATACATGCTATTTGCAATTCTTATGCATCATCTATGTAACATATTATTTAATTGGTCAAAACTGACCGTCATTTGCACAATGCTCATGCCTCGGACAAACCAGATTCACTCTCTAGTCTTGTTACTTTTCCACTTACAACTATTTTCAATATAGTGAGAGAGATATATGTTCTATATACATTTCAGATATGGTGTACTTGTTCTTGAGAGAATTTCTCATAGGGATGCACTATCCTACTTTCACGTTTTGGGTTTTTTTTATTATTTTTTGTAATTCTTAATTGTTATTCTGACCACCAGTTTATTGTGCCCGCGTCTCATAATGTTATTGTACCAAGTTTTCTTACCTTTGGCTGTATAACTGCCCTGTAGTTATTTAAATGTTGTGATTGTCCTCTATTAGTTTTGTAGGGTGACCAAGTAACACTGTGTAAACGGTGTACTGCGCCTTCTCGATATAAACAGTGTCATTGATAAAATGTGCCTTTATGTGTCTTTTTACCTGGATTTTAGGAAACATGAAGGCACATTTCCACTAAGGATATTATATCATATGATGTAATGTGCCTTCTTAATTTCTAACAAAGAACACGAAGGCACATTTTATAGAGGACACCGTTTACATAGTGTGGTGACAGCGATTGTTAAAGCACTTTCCCAGTTAAGATTTTGTTTGCTGACGACCACGCATCAATGGATCAAAAGGTAAAAAAGTATGGATGTAGCGTTGCTCAACAGTTAAAAATGAATTCCGCTCAAACCGGTGCTAGGGGTCGTCTTAAACTTGCTATGAAGTATGAGTTAAGCTCATTGTTGAAGACCTCAAGGTGACTTCAAGATGAAGAATAAAAGCGTTGTTTCATTGCTTAGTATTACCATGTATTTGTAGAGACTGTCACATTTGCATTTACTCCATATCCCTTCACTGTTATTAATGTATTTAAAAGCATACGTCCACATTTTCGCGCTGATCAACTTATAAGATTAAATTGACCCCCTGCCTTATTAAAAAGACACGTTTAGCACTTTCAAATTTTTGATAATATCGCATCAAGTTTGAACGTTTATAACCATCTGTTAAATGCTTTTGTTTTCATATACAAAAGTATCGTTAATTTCGGCAAAGGAAAATGGTATAGAATACTTTATTTATATTAATTTTCTGTCATTGCACAACATATTTATAAATTATCGACTTTAAACGAAGTCAATATGTTATATATGGACATGTAAGGTTTATATTGATCGTGGACGAAGTCTGAGGTAAATATATTAACAGAGTAAAAAGTCCATCATTTCTATATTACATATGTACTTTTAAGGTATATCATTACATATTTGTGGAGGAAAACTTTGTCAAAACATTGTAATTTTATTAGCTATAGAACCTTTATTTTAAGGCGGGTGTGAATCTGCCATCATCTAGATGGCTACATGTGCATAGGTGCTCATAGGATAAAAAAAAATGCCGACATTTCTCTTATATTTAAAAAAAAGAAAGCCTTTTTATTTGCGTGTTTACGTGAAGTGTGCAATAAAAACATGTGACAACTGATAAATATATTTTTCATTGATTTCAGTGGTTGCTCTATAAAAACATTTGAATATCCCCTTTACTTCAGATATAAGACAGAAGCGTTAGCATGTTTATTACACGTTTTTAATAATATTATATTGAATCCAAAACAATTGTAGAAAGGCAATTCATTTTATTACTACATGCATTTTACAATCTGTTAAGGGTTGCTTACTTTTATTTGTTGGCTCATTCGAAAAGTTTTTTTTTTATACTACAACATTGAACAAAATTATATCACATGTAAAAAGACAGATATTCGAAAGAACCATCTACACTGTTTGCTAAATTTTAATTTACTTAATTTAAATTTTCAGTTAATAAAATGTATTGATATAATCCGGCTTAGATTCTCCTCTAAACGGTATTTGTTTCTCTTCATTACGTTTTAAGGCAGTCGTAAAATCTAATAAGATAAAATGAATAAAAAAAAAAATCATTTACTCTTTTGCATTTGTGTTAAATGAACGATTGGTTTAGTGTCAATGCGTTTGAACTCAAAATCCCCCATTTATTTATCAAAGAAACACCCCTTTTATTGCTGTACTGGATTAAATAGATTTCATTTAATCTTTTAGAAAGTTTATCTCAAATTAACTTAAATCTGTCAATCATTGCCGATTTCTGTCAAAATGAAAACAATACAGAATGAATTTAATTAACAGATTTTGACCCTTTTAAAACGTACATGAGCGCTATCTGGTTGTAAAATTTCCTCTCAGTATTTAATCGAAATAGTGTTTGTTACCATGGAGTTTCTTAAAACGGCAGATCAAAAATGTAAAATGTTTTTCTGTGTGACCTCGTCAAAAGAAACATTTTGTTGGAGAAAATGAGACTTTAATATGTAAAGATTTCTAATTTAAAGAAAAAAATGCAAGAAAACGCTTTAATGATGTTACATAAAATATCATTCTTAAATATTGAGTCTCGTAAGATATCATCAATTGCCGAATACGGAGCTTAAGCCTCCATGTAATGCATAGTTTTAATGTTGTACCTTTAAAGCAATATTGATATAGTTGAAAATAACACTGCAAGATACAATGTAATCGAAAAAGTGTTTTCATGAGATGAAACCTGCAGATTAAAATTGCAAAATGTTTTACTTCTACATCACCAGAGGATTTGTTCAGGAAAATAATTCAGTAAATACTGCTACACATAAAAAAGGATTTCTGATTTCAGGCACGGAGTGTTGTTGCCTCGTGATTGGCGTGTGCCCCTATTCGACAGGAGTAAAATACTTTTAGGAGAAAACGTAAATATCAGTCCCTGGACATTCAACATTCCCGTTTTTGCGATCCGTCACTAGATCATTCAAGATTCAAAAGGCATCCGTCAGATCATTCATCAGCGAGGGTCCTCATGGGGAGGGGGGGGGGGTCCTAGGAATCAAATAATCATTAAATTTTTACCTTGGTAATCAATAAATTTTTGGCTTAGTAATTAAAAAGGATATAAAAATGCAAGCTTATAATCAAATAATCATTAAATAAATGCCATCATAATCAAATAATCATTAAAAAAAATGTCCTGATAATCAGATAATCAAGAACCCCATGACGGGCCTCATCAGTCATCATTCATCCGTCAGGATTCACTGTTCCTAAGTAAGAGCTTGTTTGTACTCGTCACCCGTCATCCGTCACTGTTCACCATTCAGCCAATCAGATTGCATTAGTCATCAGTCACACGTCATTTTTTATTTCAATTAAGGTTAATAAAATATCGGAATACTTAGTCTAGTACTTCTGTAATGATAATACATCGCCGTGCGAATATCGAGAGAAAAGGAAAATTCTATAATAAAGAATTAGTTATTTTTCTAAATCATACCTTGAAAATTTATTTGAAATAAATGTTAAAATCCGTAAAAAAACTTACGAATATATTTAATGATACTTCGGTATTTTGTTATTTATTTACAACAGGAAATGACATAAATATTTTGAAATATTATTAATAACTATTAAAGATTGATGTATATCAAATACAAAGAACCACTATTTTATTTTAACGATTCTCTTACAGGAAGTGTTTCAAAAAGAAATGAACATTTGCCAAAATATTGGTACATGCATTCGTTGAATACTTATTATAAATTACTTGTGTCAGGAAATACTCAAAATTAATATCCACACAATCTCTGAAAATATCATCTATATATGCTTCGAATTTGAAGTTCTTCGAAAAAATTCGCTTGTTTGTGATATAAACTTCTTACCTGTAGTCAGACTTTTGAATGCGAAATGTCAACAAAATATCTGAAAATACCATCTAGTAATGATTCATTTCAATAAATTCTATATTTGAAGTGTTTCCAAATGATTTGAATGCTTACGATATAAACTTTTAGTCAATTTTATGTAAAATTATATCTTATTAAAAGAATTTTGAATGTGAAATGTGAATACAATCTAAAAAAAACATCTAGAAGTGAATTATTCCAATAATTTCCATGTTTGAAGTGTTTCGAAATGATTTGAATGTTTGCGATATTAACTTTTAGTCAATGTTTGGCAAAATAATATCTGCTAAATAGAATTGTGAATGTGAAATGTGAATACAATCTCCAAACATACAATCTAAAAGTGATTTATTCAAATAATTTCCATATTTAGAGTGTTTCGAAAATTATTTGAATGTGTGCGATATTAACTTTAAGTCAATATTTGATAAAATAATATCTGCTTAATAGAATTTTGAATGTGAAATGTGCGTACAATCTCCAAAAATACCATCTAGAAGTGATTCATTCGAGTAGTTTCCATATTTGAAGAGTTTCGAAATGATTTGAATGTTTGCAATATTAACTTTTTGTCAATTTTTGGAAAAATTATATCTTATAAATGAAATTCTAAATGTGAAATGTGATTACATCTCCAAAAATACCATCAAGAAGTGATTTATTTCAATAATTTCCATATTTGAAATGTTTCGAAATGATTTCAATGCTTGCGATATAAACTTTTAGTCAATTTTTGGTAAAATTATATCTTATTTATAGAATTTTGAATGTGAAATGTGAATACAATCTCCAAAAAATACCATCTTGAAGTGATTCATTCCAATAATTTACATATTTGAAGTGTTTCGAAATGATTTGAATGTTTGCCATATTAACTTTTAGTCAATTCTTGGTAAAATAATATCTGATTAATAGAAATTTGAATGTGAAATGAGAATACAATCTTCAAAAATACCATCTAGAAGTGATTTATTCCAAAAATTTACATATTTGAAGTGTTTAAAAATGATTTGAATGTTTGCGATATAAACTTTTAGTCCATTTTTGGCACAATGATATCTGTTGAATAGAATTTTGAATATGAAATGTGAATATAATCTCCAAAAATATTATCCAGAAGTGATTTATACCAATAATTTCCATATTTGAAGTGTTTCGAAATGTTTTGAATGCTTGCGATATAAACTTTTAGTCAACTTTTGGTAAAATTATATCTTATTAAAAGAATTTTGAATGTGAAATGTGAATACAATCTCCAAAAAAAAAACATCTAGAAGTGATTTATTCCAATAATTTTCATGTTTGAAGTGTTTCGAAAATGATTTGAATGTTTGTGATATTAACTTTTAGTCATTTTTGGTCGATGCCACTGCTGGTGGACTGTTAGTCCCCGAGGGTATTCACCAGCCCAGTAGTCAGTACTCCGGTGCTGACCCGAAAGCCGATTATTTTTGGAACCTTACAATATCTAAATTTTTGTAAATTGTTGAAAACTAAGGAGTATCTCCCTCATGCATAGCTCTGTCCTTAGCTAATTTTGGATTTACATTTAGATCATATTGGTTATTTGTTCTCTGTCAGTTTTTTAATATTTTTGAGTATATGGTATTCCAAACGTTTAGATTTTATCTGCACTGAAGAGACATAAGTTGTCGAAATGCGCATATGCAGAAAGTAAATTCACAGTAACCTCGGTATCTAGTTATTTTGGCAAAATGATATCTGTTGAATAGAATTTTGAATATGAAATGTGAATACAGTCTCCAAAAATATCGTCTAGAAGTGATTCAATCGAATAATTTCCACATTTGAAGTGTTTCGAAATGATTTGAATGTTTGGGATATTAACTTTTAGTCAATTTTTTGGCAAAATAATATCTGCTTAATAGAATTTTGAATGTGAAATGAGAACAGAATCTCAAAAATACCATCTTGAAGTGATTTATTCGAATAATTTCCATATTTGAAGTGTTTCGAAGTGATTGTAATGTTTGCGATGTAAACTTTAAGTCAATTTTTGGCAAAATAATATCTGTTGAATAAAATTTTGAATGTGAAATGAGAATACAATCTCCAAAAATACTATCTAGAAGTGACTTATTCTAATAATTTCCATATTTGAAGTGTTTCAAAATGATTTGAATGTTTGCGATATTATCTTTTAGTCAATTATTCGTAAAATAATATCTGTTAATGTGAAATAAGAACACAATCTCAAAAAATACCACCTAGGAGTGATTTGTTACAATAATTTCCATATTTGAAGTATTTCGAAATGATTTGAATGTTAGCGACACAAAATTTTTATAAAAGTTTTGCCAAAATAATATTTAATAGGAAGATATTTTAGTATAAAATATCAAAACAATCTCTCAAAAAAATCATGATGACATTGCTTTATTTCAATAACATCCATGTTTCTTGTGATATTAACTTTTTATGAATTTATGGTAAAATAATATCTAATAAGTGGAGTATTGAGTGTGAAATATCACCATTATAATCACTGTAAATACCATCTGGTGGTGGTGTGTTCCAAATATTTTCACATTGGTCTGTTTGAAAAAAAAAAGTGATTTGAACCATTCTGATGTAATTTTTTATGAATTTTTCGGAAAAGGTGACTAGAATTTTGATCCTAAAATGTCGACACAAACACTAAACTACAATCGGCATGTTTTTTGAATAACTTAGAACTTAGATAATGACTTTCGATCTATTAATTAGGAACTATAAATCAACGCTCTGTGAGATTCGTTTCGCCGATAATTTTTTAATTTACCTGTATCAGTCAATAGAAATACGTCACTAGTCATCCGTCACCGATCATCCGTGCATAATTAATAACTTTTCTTTCTATTCGTCATCCGTCATAATTCAAGAGTAAAGAGTCGTATCATTCATCAGTCATCAGTTAATTTTACTATCCGTCAGCCGTCAAAAATTTTACTATCCGTGACCGATCATTCACCAGTCAATGATCAGTCAAAATGGAATGTTGACTGATCCAGGGACTGTATTAAGGGTAAAATTTGGTTTTTTGCCAATATTTGCCTTAAAAAATATCGCGTCTCACTACTTTCGGTGATTTTATTTCTTCCACACCTTTCCTGAATTTAAATCCTGGACCCGTCCCTGTATTTCGTTAGGAGAAAAACTCTTTTGAGAGTTCAAAGCAGTAATGTGCGAAGTAAATAAATATGAAAAGTCTAAATTATTTTTTTTACTAAATTATGTCACTCCACAGCACGATAAAATCGTCTGCTTAGTCAAAGGCAGGCCTGCATTTTTAGTCCCACAGAAAGCTTCATGCAATCTAGAACTTGTACCACAGAGGAAACAACGAGAGTAGGATACCGAAGAAACAAAGGAGTGGAATTTACAAAAATCGAAGTCCAAAGACATAGGGTCTGTAAATCTCGTCATGTGACTCACGAGAATCCACTATAAACAGGCTATTCGAAAACGTTTCCCACAAACACATGACGTCTGAGGATTGTGACGTTCAAATTTTTGTTTAAAACGTCATATATCTTTGTTTAAAATATAACTTCAGGGTACAAGTTTTGATCCCGGAAGTTCCAAAATTGTACGAGACTTACACGCCCTATTGCCAAAAACGAGGATACAGAAAACAATGACGTTAGACAGATACAAAGCATAGAAATAGAAAAATTCACAATATTCAAAACAAAGGCACTCACAGTGTAAACTCCAGTGAAACTGAGAGTGACATCAGGTGCCCCAGAAGGGTAAACATGCCCTGCTCTGTTAACGACACCCGTCACACGGTCAGTGGGGCATACATGTTTTTAGAAATGTCTGTTATGTAGTTGATTTGTTAATGTTATTTCTAACCCTGGGACAAAACCAATTAAAGGCCATGGTACGTATTACTTCTCAAACAGTACCAAGGTTAAATTTTGAAAATGAGGTATTAATAACAAAAGTGTAAATGATTAAGAAAACTTTATAGATCTGCAAAGTTTTGTCTTTTGTTTTCGTTTTAAAAACAAAAAATGATTTATTTGATTTTTGATTTTTTTTAACATTTTGCCAAAATTTTACACAAGACGTTTATTTATAAATTATATAATTGAAGATCTATGAGCATTTCTTTTGTTGTTAACATCATTCTTGTTAATGACTAGGGCTATTCCATCTCTCTGTTTTTTCTACTGTCTCATATTATTAACCTCATTTTATTTATACCCTATGTTTGAGCCCAATGTTCTTGGGATCGAACCAATGCGTCCTTTTTGTATCAAAAACTATGATTTCGGTCTATGTCCTAATTGCGAAAGCAAATGGGACACGCGCTTTAGTAAGAAAATTGAGTGGGACAAAACCTGGAAATCTATTCGTTTTAATCTAAGTAATAGGAAAGCAAGAGATCTTCAATGGAAAATTATACATAATATTATTTACACTGAGGATCTCTTGTCCAAAATGAATAGATCAAACGGAAAATGTCATTTTTGTAATGGGGTTGAAACCTTAGAGCATCTCTTTGCTCACTGTGAAATAATTAAAGATATTTGGATAAATATTTTCAATAAAATAGATGTTTTATGTGCGACTGCAAATATAGATTGCATAGAAAATACGGTTGAAAATATTATTTTTGGAACGCGCAAGCTAAATTTGGAAATGATATTGGTAGACACTATATTAAACACAGTTAAATGGGCTAATTGGAAAAGTAGGAATATTGCTAAATATCAGGGAGTAAATATAACAAAGGAAAGCGTAATGAAAAGTATCAATCATGAACTTAAGTTTATTTTAAATTCAAATAAAAAAAGAGTAGGTCAAGTATTATGTGAATGTATGAATGTATTTTTTGACCCATGATTCGTCTGTAGATTGTATAGCCACATGCTCTATTTATGTATCAGTATCTTTCAAGTTATTATCTAAATTACTATGTAATATCTTAAAGCAAAGTACATGTTTACTTACTATTTCAATTTTAGTAATCCATGTGTCCAAGTGAACTTTAATTGATTGTGTGCCCTACTTATAGTAAAGCGGTGTGTTCGTTTTAAATTAATTACCGTATTGTACCAAATAAATGCGTTAACGATAACATTAATAGGGGCATGCTGTTCTTGCAGTGCAAGGACACCAAGACAGCTTGAATCTAGTGCCAGTCTTGCTGCTGTCTTTGGGGTCCTTGCAAGGCAGGAAACATTATGCTTACCTATCAAAGTATTTAATCTCGCCCTGAAATATTATTTATAAAATAAGAGTTGAGCATTTGGTATTTGTGACAAATATTGTATTGATTGTAAACTTAATATTAACCATATGTGTAATACGTTTTTCACTTATCAAGTCCCCTGGTTTGGTTAAGTGACTAACATACAGGGAAGAACCTTGGTGGGATCGTTGTACCACCAAGGGGATTTGTTAACAACATGTTGTTTATTAAAATGTTAAAAAAAAAAAAAAAAAAAAAAAAAAAAAAAAAAAAAAAGAAAAAAAAAAGGTTTATTTAAATACTAGCACACACGTTTGCAAATATTTCGGGCAGAAAAGTTCAACCCTTTGTCATCTCTTTGCTCACATGGTCAAATATATGCAAATCAACGTTTTCGTGTAGTGTTAACAGCCTCGTTTGAACCATCAAGACACAAAAATGTGCAAGTAAAGGCTTCAATCTATCGGTTCCTGACAGAAATTTGGTTTGTTTTTAAGGCAGATAAATTTTTGGGGTAAAAATTCAAATTTCAGAAATTTGTGTTTTTCGAGAAGGAATGACCAGATGGAAGGTTGACTTCAAAGACTTTTTTCAAGTGTCTAACCCGATAACCTCGAAAACATCAAACAAGAGGATCCACGACTGATCGGATCTTGTATGATTGGATAAAATTAAACTGTGTTGTAAAACTTAATACATTTGTAATGGAAATGAAAAACCTTGATCCTTAACTTTTTTTGTTGAGTAGGTTTAATGTAATTCCTCCTTACATGTAGCTCAACAGTGTTAATTAATCAGTGATTCCCTCTCAAGGTGTTGATGTATTGATTTTTTTTCGCATAATACACAAAAATGGACACGACTCAAAAGTCCCATATTAAAAACTCCGTGAAAATGGCTTTTTCATATCAAAATAGTTTTACCATGCAAATTATGTACGTAATATTATTATACAATATATTATCAATAAGTATATAGGCAAGAGTATGGTATTGGAGAGGCACTGAAATCACACTACACATGCAAGATAATTATCTTATGAAAAATATTTAACTTTAAATGAGGGTCGGTATAATCTTTTTTCGGGAAAACGGGAAAGGTCATTTATTTTACCGAGAATTCGGGAAAAATATTTATCAGGAAAGGGAGTCGGTCAATTTCATTTTTCGAGATGACTGATCGTACATTTTTTTCTTGTAAAATCGGAATCAAAACCCATCCTACCCACTCCCTTAAATTGAACCAACACCACATACAATGAATTCTGATTTTTTTCGTTAAAGATGGATATGTGAAACCAGGGACTCAATCAACGTATATAGATCTGTATACTCGAAAAGCGGTACCTGGGAAATAATCATTTTTTGCAGTTAACACAGTCACTAGAGGGGTCTAGTATGTGTTTGACTGGTATTTGTATCCGGGTCTTTGTGAAGTCTTTAGACGGAAGTAATCGTTAACCACAGGATAAATTCTCTTTCTGTTTGATGTGTTTTATTTTCTGTTTAAATGTTTAATGGTATTCAACTCTGTTCTATTTTTTGAGAATCCTTACATGCAGGAAAACAGATTGACGACGTTCAAGTTTTCGGAGCGAAATATAATGAAACGTCATTTCGCGCCAAAACCGGCAATACTAATTTGAAGCGATAAAAATGACAATTTTCTCTCTGTAGCTTTTAAATAAGCACATGGACCCCCATTTCAAAAGAATGATGTTTCACGGAGATCTCTTCGAATTTCGAAGAAAAGATCAGTTCAAATTTTTTTTTGTATGTGAAATTTTACCTACGAAAAATGGACGTTAATTCTATAAATATTTACATAAATGTCAATTTCGAACCACAAATAGTGACATTTTGTATTAAAATATTTACTTACCTTCTTTAAAAATATTTCACGAAACTGTAACAGAAAACCGGATGCAATTAGCTTAATAAGTTTTAAAGTAATGACATTTTTAATTAAAACTTACCGTAAAAATCCAATTTTACGAAATATTTTTGAAAATCGTCAATTATGAATCGGAATTATCTCGAAAACGAAATCATGAAGGTATACTTTTGTTTACAGATTTGGAAAGAGCATGTTAAAATTGACTTTATTTCAAAATTTCACGAAAAAATAAGTTCAGGATCTTTACTGTATCGTATCCCCTTAAGCATTGTAGACTAAATGAAATGTTAAAAAGAAATATATAGGTCCATGCGCTTTTAATTCGAATTAAAGGGGCATCTTTAATTCAGGTTATAAGAGAGACAGCCGGTTGTAGTTTAATTTTAGAATCAATGCACGATTCTGATTGGTCGTTAGTTAGAAAGAGCTCGTCAAGATATTTTACGTACCTTAACGTTACACTTTATCGCAAGCCTTGAACAGATTAGTCAGGTCGGAATTTTTAAATAAATCTATTTTCATTTTGTAGCAATTTTATCCTTGTGACGAAGTATTAATTTTGTAATTATTTGAATTAATTTATTTGTTTAATTTTATCCAATTTGTTGACATTATGTAAGTTACTTATTATTTTCCTAATTTTCCATGTTTGTTTTAATCATATTTCTTTGTGTTTTCCTGCCTTAATGTTAGATTACTAATTGTCCTTTATTATGACAGGGATATTACAAGTAAGTAGTGTAGAATATTAAGTGCGAATCAGAACAACCAGGTTGCTTGTTGTAATTTTACGCTAACAATCCTTAGAGGAATAATCGGCAAATTTTTCTGTAATTTATTCAATCGGCATTATTTGGAGATTCCTCGGTTACCGTTATACTTGGATATCTACTAATTAAATATTCAACGAAGTATTATCACAACCATTAAACTGCGTTAATTTTTCGTGAGAACGAAACACGTTGTCATTAATGTAGTATTATTTGTTGATATATTTGTTATGCACATTACTTACTTCGATAATTTATTGAAAGGTGAAGTTGAATCATGCCTAAGAGTAAAACAAGCATTTCGAGGGGTGTTGGTGTAAAGCGAAAGACGGGATCCTCATTAAGGGTGCAACGCCAAGATGAGTCAAGCGCTACTGCTGGTTCCACTCAGCCAGTCCTGGTGGAAGCTGATCATCAGATTCCCGCACAACAAATACAAGGGGACAAGGAGAGGACTTCAACTCAAAATACTGAAGGAGCAGCTTTGCAGATTCCAGTCCTTAATTCTGGGTCTAGTGTGGAACCCCCAGGTACATTTGCATGCAATGACTCTAATGTTAATGTACATCAAATTAATAGCATGCATGCTGATTTAGCGGGGAGAATTTCAGAGACAATAAAACAAAAAATAATTAATGGTGAATATGTTGAATTAGGCAATCTTTTGGTAACTAATGTAGCAACTGATGACAATATCAATACATTGATAATTAAGGATGGACAATTACAGTCCAAACCAAAAACAAACGCTGTAAAAATTGTCAATATCAGTCAATGGACTGATGCCTTTATCATATTTATGGATATTTACTTGTCTGCCCATCCAGCAGATACCAGAGGCCTTTTGAAGTATATGGGCATAATTAGATTAGGTGCTAATAGAGTTAAAGGGCTGGGCTGGAAACACTATGACGAACAGTTCAGGTTAAAGAAGGCCAGGTCATTTGCTATGAGCTGGGGGACAGTAGATTTGGAATTATGGTTATTGTACACATACTATGAAAACAACCAAGTAGGCAATCAAACTCAAGTGAAAAACATATATAAATGTTACGATTATAACAACGGATCTTGTACAAGATATAATTGTCAATACAATCATGCTTGTTTGCGTTGTGGTGGCAACCACCCTTCTGTAGGGTGTCCTCATAATATTACACCTCAGTTGAATTTTAATTTTAGGCGAGGTGGAATATTTGCTCATGGCCAAAGGTTTAATAGCTCACAGCCAGCCTACAGCCCAAGACAAGGCTTTATCAATACAATATAGAAAAGTTGCAAGACAACCCAGACCAGCTTTTAGCGGCTCACTCTATCGCTAATACACCTATTAAATTTGATGTTCTATGTAAATTGTTGAATGAATATGAAAATAAGGATGTTGCTTATGAATTATATTTGGGCTTTTTAGAAGGTTTTAGGTTAAAATACACCGGGCCTAGAATTGCAGCAAATTGTAACAATTTAGTTTCTGTTTTGGGAAAAGAGGATGACGCTGCACAGAAAATATGTAAAGAAGTAAAATTAGGTCGAATCGCAGGCCCATTTTATCGTCCTCCTTTGGCAAACCTAAGGTTATCTCCAATTGGTATATTTCCAAAAAAGGATGGTACATATATACTTATACATCATTTATCTTTCCCGCTTGGGTAGAGTGTAAATGATTTTATTGATAAAGAGTTATGTTCAGTTAATTACACCCCATTTGATAAAGCTACGGAAATGATTCATCGTCATGGAAGGGGGGCATTGATAGGAAAAATGGATGTTAAATCAGCATTCAGGCTTTTACCTGTTCACCCGGATGATTTTGAGTTGCTAGGTTTTAGATTTCTTGATTTATATTTTGTAGACCGTGCTTTACCTATGGGTTTGTCACTTTCGTGTGCAACGTGGGAGAAATTCTCCAAATTCATGGAAGCCACTTTCAAGTCTATGACTAGATCTGAAGGTGTGGTACATTATTTAGATGATTTTTTATTTGCCGGCCCAGGCTATGACTCAACATGTCAGTGTTTAATGAATGAATTTAATCGCTTTTGCAGTGAATTAGGTGTTCCTTTAGCTCATGAGAAAACTATTGGTCCAGTACATGTTTTAACTTATTTAGGTCTTGAAATAAACACAATTGAAATGCTAGTAATGATTCCACAAGAAAAATTATTAATGTTGAAAGACACTATCGCCTCTTTGCTGGTCAAGAAAAGGGTAACATTAAGAGAGTTACAATCATTTGTTGGTATTTTGAATTTTTGCACAAGGGTAATACTGTCGGGTAGGGCCTTCAATAGGCGTTTTTATGATGCCATGAAAGGAGTAAGTAAACCAAAACACTGCATTAGACTTACCAATTCATTAAAAGAGGACATTAGAGTCTGGGCGGTTTTCTTGGAATGCTTTAATGGCATTTGTTATTTCCCAGATTTTGACTGGGTATCAAATGCAGATTTACAGTTGTTTTCAGATAGTTCTTCTGGTAGACTAGGTGGTTGTGTTGCTTACATGCACCCCAAATGGGCATTTTTTGCTTGGCCTTTAAGTTGGTTATATGGTGATATATTAAGGGACATAACCTTCCTTGAACTTCTGCCCGTTGTGTTAGCTTTTCATCTCTGGGCTGAACAATTATCAAATAAGAAAATTATTCTTCAAGTTGACAATTATGCATTAGTCCACATTTTGAATACCAAAACTTCCAAGTCAAAGAGAATCATGAGCGTATTCCGTACCTTAATTTTACAAGCAATGTTATTCAATATTCAGTTCAAATCATTACATATAAGATCAAAAGCTAACGGTATTGCCGATGCTATTTCTCGTCAACAGTGGTCACGATTTCGCCGATTAGCTCCAGATGCCCTGCCAGAGCCAGAAAGAATCCCAAACACGTTTCAGCAACTGATCTCAAGCGTGAATCCAACAAGTTGTTAAATGCATCAATCTCTCCAAATACCAGTGATTCTTATAAGTCAGCCATTAAAGTTTTTGACCAATTTCGGATGGCACACGGACATAACAATATTTGACCGCCCCCAATGAATGTTATTTTTGATTTTATATCTTATTTATCTGTCCAGGGTTATGCCCTATCCACTGCAAAATCTTATATTTTCGGTATTTCTTTTCAATGTAAAATGTTAAATGTTAATGATGTATCGCAAAATTTTGTTGTGAAGAAAATGTTATTAGGTATGGAGAAGCTTGATAAGAGAGTTGATTCAAGGTTACCCATTACACCAGTGTTATTGGAAAACATCGTTAAATTTTTGCCATCTGTCTGCACTTCGCAGTATGAGTCAGTTTTATTTTCTGTTTTATTTAGCGTGGCTTATTTTGGATTTTTTCGTGTAGGCGAATTAGTTGTTAATAAATCATTAGCACATTCTCATACTATACTAATTGATGACATTGAATTGCGGGACAAGAGTGTGTCCATCAATCTTAGATTTTCTAAAACAGATCAACTTGGTAAGGGAACGATAATTGAATTACAATCGACTGGCTCGAACTTATGTCCAGTCAAGTTGCTTAAGAGATATTTTGATATCCGACCTCAAAACAGTGGCCCCGCCTTTATTCATTTCGGAGGGTTGCCGGTAACACGTTACCAGTTTAATGCTGTGCTAAAGAAGGTACTTGAGGTAGCAAATATTACGTCAAATAACTTCCGGAGCCATTCTTTTAGGGTCGGAGCTGCATCTCATAGTTCAAATCTGGGGTTTTCTGATGAAGAAATTCAAGAATTTGGGCGTTGGGAGTCAAAGGCTTATAAATCTTATATCAGAATTCCTACAGTTCAGCTTGCAAAATCTGATGTTTTCCAATAACTTGTAAATAAGACTTTTGATTTTAGTATAGTTTTTAGTACAATTTTTAGTATAGTTTTAGTATAGTTTTGTATTGTGAACCTTTTCTGATTGTCAGTTAAGACTTTCAGATCATACAAGAGTGTGGATAGTAGGCTCCTCATTGATAAGAGACGCTTTCGCAACATCAAAACTTACTGGGGAGTTAACAGACCTTGGGCTTCAACGAATAAACACATCAGTTTGGTGGCAAGGCAAGGGTGGACTACGGTTCAGTGATTTCCTTGGTAGGATAGAATATTTATTAAATTTTGAGGAGCCTCCAAATATTTTTGTGATCCATTGTGGTGGTAATGACACTGGACAGTGTGTATCATGTGGTTTGGGTCATTACGTTACTGACACTCTAGACAGAATTCGCAAATTGTTACCACATTGTGAATTAGTTTGGTCTCAAATAATACCAAGACTGAAATATAGAAATGAGATTGTACATAAAGCAGTTAATCAAACAAGGATTAGAGTGAACAGAATGTTAGCGGCAAATGTTTTAAAACATGGTGGGGCCTACATCAAATATCCTGAGATATGTGTTCAAGACAGAGGTCTGTTCAAAGATGATTGTCATTTGACCACCATTGGCTATAAATTAATGTTACACAGGTTACAGCAAGGGCTCTATAATATCATAAAATTTTCTGAGAATGTTTATCTACCAAAAGGCGAAGTGGGTCCATGGCTTCCAGAATTTGTTAGCTGGTAGTTACCGCGGTCAAATTCTGATTCATTTATAAATTTGCTATACTGGTTGGCGGTGACAAGTTCTTATGAACTTGTTCAATGGCGGTTTTTATTGACAACCAGTATTTAGCAAATTCATTAAAATACTTAAAGCATTTAATTTTCATTTTAACCTAATTCAATCAATCATTTATATTATTGGTCATTGGGTGCCCTTGGCGAATCAAAGTGACTGATATTTTATGAACATTTAAATACTTGAATATTAATTTGATATCATTATACTATTTGTGTTGCATCATTTTATTTTGAATTCAATCTATTATTTAAGTTGAAATTTGAATTTTGGAATTTATGCTCTTGATTTTAATTTTCTATTTTATGACAATTTGTATTTAAATTTTATTACAATTTGTATTTCAATTTTCTATTTTATGACAATTTGTATTTCAATTTTCTATTTTATGACAATTTATATTTCAATTTTATATTTTACGGTTGCCATAAACCCTTTTGTAATGGGTGGTAACCGAACAGAAGCCGAGATCCACATCGCCAAATAAAAGTATATTTCATTTAATCTTGTTTTCTCTTATAATTCGAATTAAAGGGGCATCTTTAATTCAGGTTATAAGAGAGACAGCCGGTTGTAGTTTAATTTTAGAATCAATGCACGATTCTGATTGGTCGTTAGTTAGAAAGAGCTCGTCAAGATATTTTACGTACCTTAACGTTACACTTTATCGCAAGCCTTGAACAGATTAGTCAGGTCAGAATATTGTTTCAATTTTTAAATAAATCTATTTTCCCACCCATGTGTAACCCTCCCTTTATCATTGTTTATAAGATACTGTTGTTTGTCTGCTCGTACTTTACAGAATGGTTATTTTATGATGTTAACCTGTATCAACGTCTCGGCTTCTGGACTTAATTGATGCACGTGGGATAACAAACCGCATAGTTTCCTCCGTTAGATGTTTTTATTGGTACATAGAGACAGTGTAATGACTTTTGTTCGTCTAGAGTGAGAGGTCAATGTGTCTGGACTTTGCGGTTTTTATTGACAACCAGTATTTAGCAAATTCATTAAAATACTTAAAGCATTTAATTTTCATTTTAACCTAATTCAATCAATCATTTATATTATTGGTCATTGGGTGCCTTTGGCCAATCGAAGTGACTGATATTTTATGAACATTTAAATACTTGAATATTAATTTGATATCATTATACTATTTGTGTTGCATCATTTTATTTTGAATTCAATCTATTATTAAAGTTGAAATTTGAATTTTGGAATTTATGCTCTTGATTTTAATTTTCTATTTTATGACAATTTGTATTTAAATTTTATTACAATTTGTATTTCAATTTTCTATTTTATGACAATTTGTATTTCAATTTTCTATTTTATGACAATTTATATTTCAATTTTATATTTTACGGTTGCCATAAACCCTTTTGTAATGGGTGGTAACCGAACAGAAGCCGAGATCCACATCGCCAAATAAAAGTATATTTCATTTAATCTTGTTTTCTCTTATAACTGAGACAGAAGACATTAAAAATTTGGCGGGAAATGAATTTTTCTGGATTTTCGCTTAGTTTAACATTAGGAATATTATTTATCTTAAAACTTGAATGCTGGATATGAAAAAGAAAGGAAATGGGGTAAATATCAAGGAGACAACATTCCGTATCCAGGTTAAAACGACCCAAAACAAAGCATCTGTTTGTCTCTCCTGCAGTGTGGAGTCCGTAAAAAAGATTCCCCGTGAGAGAGATGTATGCTCTATATACATTTCATTTATGGTGTTCTTGTTCTTGGGAGAATCTCCCACCAATATGGATACGCTATCACACTTTCATATTTTGGCCTTTTTGAATTTTTGTAATCTAAAATTGTTATTCCGACCACCTGTTTATTGTGCCAACATCTCATGATTTTATTATGCCAAGTTTTCTTACAATTGGCTCGATGAGTGTCCTGTGGTTGTTTGAATGTTGTGATCGTCTTTTTGTCGGGGAGTGGATGACAGCGATTGTAAGAACACTTTGCCAGTTAAGTTTATTTTTATTGACGATCCCGCATCCATGACTCATTAGGTAAAAAAGCATGGATGTAGCGTTGCTCGACAATTAGCAATGAATTCAGCTCAAACCGGTGCTAGGGGCCGTATTGAACTTGCTATGAGGTATGAGTAAAGTTCATTGTTGAAAGCTTCATGGTGACTTCAAGATGAAGAACAACAATAAAAGCGTTGTTCCATTGCTTATTATTACCATGTATTTGTAGAGACTTTGTCTCATTTGCATTTACTCCATATCCCTTCATTGTTAATTGCAAATTATATCAAGAATTGTATGAAAACTTGTCAGGTGTTTTAATTTGACCAATAGAAGACATTCATGAAATAAAAAGTGGGGTCCATCTGCAAAATTCTTTAAGCCATTGAACTGGAGAAAACAAAAGGAGTTCCGAAATCTAACACAAATTCAAAAATGTGATGAGTGAGCCACCGTAAGATAATCAATACCTCTATCAATTAATGAATGTTTTAGAAAATGAGCATTATTACAGAATATGTTAAGATTTGGTGGTTATTATTTACGGTGCTTGGTATAATGCAACATCATTGCGAAAGCAGATAGGAATTTAATACTTTTAATGACAAAATTGTCCACCAGTTGTATCTTAACTGTTTTAATAGATTGCATAACATGTTCACTAGTAGCATCTAATTTAAGTATCCATTTAGTTAGATGGTAAATGGTAAAAGGAGGAAGTTATGGTAATATAAATATGAATATGAAATGAACATTCTGTTCTGGAATATCTGTAAATTTTATGGCAGCTTTAAGCCGTAATGTATGGTAATGTTTAGTAGTCAACGATTAATAATAAACGTCCCAAGATTAAAGCTTAAGTGCTAAAGAAGTAAAAAAACTGACAAAGTACAAGACACTGAAAAAACTTGGCACCAGCTAAAGACTGCCGCATCCACAGAGGGTTTCGCAGTTTACAACCCCCATTTGCTTGAAAAAAAAGGTTTTTTAAGTTTTAATATTGGTATTGTTATGGAAAAACAGTCACAAAGAGAAGATACTTGTCATATATTTCTACTCGAAGTTATAGCGAACCGAAACAAAAATTGTAATGGAAACGTATAGTTGCTCAACATCAGGACTGAAGAAAATTGAATAGAAAATAATTTTTTATTACAGTATCGAAGTATGAAAACAATGATCAACAGTGGGTATTTAAATGTAATATAAAATCGTGATTGAACTTTTCAAATCGTGTGGCTATTTTTGCTTTAAAATTGTTGATTTTTTTCAAGTGTCGATATTGGATAGTCCCTTAAAATAAACATTACTTCTGAGGTCTTCTTTTTTACAAGCATATCCAAATGCAGAATGATAAGGGTGATTTGAATATTTTGAATCATAATATAAAAAAGCATCAGGAATAAATTAGGGATACATAGTAACTGAGAACTTGGCATCAGATTATGTATTACAGAAAGGAATTTGGACTACAATATATGGTTTTTGACCGTTATTTTATCCGCCTTTAGATGGGGACATTTGTGGCGAAATAAAACCATAATTGTGATTACTGACAATATGACAACCAAATGCATCTTTAACAAAGGTTCCTCTAAAAATCTAATTTTAATGGGTTTATTGAGCGACTTGTTCTGGCTGTCTGCGTCATACAACTTTGATTTTCGTGCAAAATTTCTGTGCGGTAGGTACAGTGTTATAGCAGATGAAGCACCGAGTCATGACGAAACAGGACAATTGACAAAACTTTATCAAGTTATGAACTTATGCGATTCACTTCAGACAAATTGCTGAAACATATGCCATTTGCTTTTTTTTTCATTCCAGTTGGGGAATCCCTTGACGGATTACAGTTAAGTAGAGAGACTGAAAGGAAAGGGATGGGCTGATTCGACATCGGCCATGTATAATACACACAGGAAAACGTATCTTACTTTCTGTGATATGTACAAGTTGAAGCCAGTGCCATGTGATAAAGAAACCGTGGAACTTTATATTGCATATTTAGTTGACACCAAGCATTTAGCTTATACTTCGATCAGATCGTATATTAATATCATATCCGCTTTACACAAAATGAATAATTTGCCAGATCCTATCGCTGATTCATGGAGTATAAAACATTTATTGACTGGGGTAAAACGTGAACTTGGCACAAGCCAATCTTGTAAAGCTCCTGTAACACCAGAATTATTGTTGTATATAAGATGTTTACTTGATTTATTTAATCATAATAATAATGTTTTTTGTCGGCATGCCTAATGTTTTTGGGGGGTTTCTAAGACCAAATATTTTTTTTAGTGAAAGGCATTTTTAACCCAGAGGTTAATTTACGTAGAATTGATTTATTACATTGTACCTGGGGTATGCTTTTGAGACTAAAGATCACAAAAACTTTGCAATTTCGAGCTAAGCCTATAGAGATTGTTTTGCCATCTTTGCACGACTACCCGCTTTGTCCCGTTACTGCCTTGTCTAGGGTACTAGCTTTAGTCGGGGAGCCCTTGGATCCTCTTTTTCGTCTGTCAAATGGTTCATGTTCGACGTATGCGGTCTTTGTGTATGCTATTCACTTAGCAAATGAAACCTTGCGCACAGACCCCTCAAAAATTTTACCTTGCGTGTTAAACATGTAGAAATTTACTGTTTTTATTCAAATTCTAACCCCTTAAAAATACCGAGGCTTCATTCCGTGTATGGCACTCGATAGATGTCCTTGGTACTGGATTTGGCTTCCTATTTCGATTTATTTGGTAACGAGTATTTCTTTTATTACAACTTTTGGATTATGGCTTTCCATATTATTTGATTTTAATGCTGCTGATGAGAGGTTACTCCTTGAAACACGTGTACAGCATAACAACATTAACTGTTTTATATGCAACTTCGGTATTTTTTGTATTATGGAGGGCATTCCTGTCGTCGAGGAGTAGCTACTTGGGGAAAGAAGGCAGGGCTTACTGATGGTGACATCAAGCTGTTAGGTTATTGGTCAAGTGCTTCTCTCGCTATGTAGACTGTGTTCTACCTTCAGTTCCCTCCTACACCATTAACTGTCTTATCTGTTATCTTTGGGTGTGGGAGTTTTTCTATGTTACCATATTTTTTTATTTTGTTTGTAATTTGTATTTTGCATTGCCCCTTTTGAGCTTACCAAGCTTTGGGAATTAAATGTTGTCACACTATTATTTTTATGCCTATGTTTTTATTCGAACCAAGTAAGGTAAAATTAAAATGTTATTCTGAACACCAGTTTAAAGTTTAAAGTCCAAACGGCTTATGACTTTATTATACCAAGCGGCTTACAGCGATTGAAATCCGTGTATGGTTGAAAGCGTTTTACTTGTTAAACTAAAAGCGCATGGTATGACAGGTCAACCGTCAGAGTAGTTAAAACTTATTTGACTGATAAAAAACATTGTATTGTGGTTGACACTGTTTTTCAACTTTCAAAATATTAAAGCTGGCGTCCTTCAAAGTTTTTCTATAAGGATTGTTGTGAAATTTATTCCTGTTTAGAAAACAACGGCGTTAGTATACCGAAGGAAAATGATTGGCAATTAAAAAAAAATCAAAGTCCAAAGACACTTCCAAAACAAGAACACAGATAGACACCCATAAGACGCATAAATGAAAACACAACTCTCAAAACCAAGGCGCCCACAGTGTAAAGTCTCATAAAACCGAGAGTGACATCAGGTGTTCCTGAAGGGCGAGAAAGTCCTGCTTTGTAAAACAGTACTCGTCACACTGTAAGTGAGGCATATACAGTTTTGAAAGATATCTTAGGTAGCTGATTTTTTTTAAAAAAAATTTTCTAACCCTCAGATTAATTAAAAATTATTGCTTCGTGTTTCTTCCCTAAGCTCCAAACAGTGCCAAGGTAGAAACTTGAAAAAAAAATCTGTAGATCCCTTTAGTATTCAAACAAAAACAAGGACGTATCGGAACCAAAACATCATTAACGAAGAAAAAAAAAACCAAAATGATTACAACATGATATATACGATAACACAGTGTGAACTACCAAAAACTGACACTGATATCAAATGTCCTGGTTGGTCATATATAGTTCTAACAAAACCAAACAAACAGCATAGACATCTCGATATCATTTTTAGTGGTAGTAATGAATGGACGTTTCATATTGACAATAGAATGTATAACTGTATTTCTAAAGCCTTCGCAAATACAGAGAAATGGCAATTGCTAGAAAATTAGAAAACAAAGACACAAGACAGCCAAAAAACTAGGAAATATAAACACAACATTCAGAATTAATGCACTTATAGTGTAAACTCCTATTAAAGCCGATCGTGAATTCAGATGCTTCGGATATGTATGCGTGTCATTTATTTCTAAGCATATCATTTATTAATTTTAATTTCAAAATTATCAATTTCCCTAACATGGACAGTTATATTCCAGCTTCTCCTGCTTATGTTTCACAGTTGATTCGTTACGCAAGAGCTAGCACAAATTATAGAGACTTTCTCATTAGACATACAGTAGGGTGCAGACATAACCTCTCGACAAGTTAACTTGAACCAGTCATAAAAGCTCTTCTAAGTTAACTTAGGACCGTTTTCAAGTTAACTTGGACCAGTCATAGAGCAGTCATAAAAGCTACTCTAAGTTAACTTTAGAACTGTTCTAGAGCCCTGACTGCTCTGACCTGTTCTGGTCATAGAATCCTGACTGCTTTGACCTGTTCTGGTCGTAGAGCCCTGACTGCTCTGACCTGTCGTAGAATCCTGACTGCTCTGACCTGCCATAGAGCCCCGACTACTTTAATTTTACACCAATGGAAACGTTCAACATTCCCAAATTAATTAGCGCTCATCGTGTATACCATGTGCGTGTATCGTGTAACGTGCGTTTACTACTTTCATTCAAAAGTCCACATTTGAATAATTTGCCCGTTTTCTTTGCCTAGAAAAATTATTTATTTTCATGAAAATTTCGAACAAATAAATTATTTATTTCCACGACAAGTAGGATTAAAATATTTAATTCTTTTTCTATGGAATCTGGGACTAATATAAGTCCCAGCTGGGACCAAGATTAAATTATTTATTTTAAGAAAATCGCCCAATCCCAACCCCTGAACATCAACTGGTCGTCCCCTTAATTCTATTTTTCGAAAGATAATATTGATTTTTACAACTGCAACTTTACAACTTTAAAAAATATTAACATATTAATATATAGAGTATCACATGTTTTGGGCCTATGTAATATTCATGAAGAAAATCTGCATTTTCGTACATATTTTAGGTTAAATTGCAGCAAGTTGAAGTATTGCGGGCATCGATATAATATCGAATGAATAAAATCTGCCTTTTCTTACATATTTTAGGTTAAATTACAGCAAGTTGAAGTATTGCGGGCATCGATATAATATCGAATGAAGAAAATCTGCCTTGTCTTATATATTTCAGGTTAAATTACAGCAAGTTGAAGTATTGCGGGCATTGATATATAATTGAATGAAGAAAATCTGCCTTATGCTATATATTTTAGGTTAAATTGCAGCAAGTTGAAGTATTGCGGGGATCGATATAATATCTAATGAATAAAATCTGCCTTTTCTTATATATTTGGGTTAAATTACAGAGAGTTGGAGTACCGCAGAAGTCGATATAATATCGAGTGAAGAAAATCTGCTTTTTCTTATATATTTTAGGTTAAATTGCAAAAAGTTGGAGTATTGCGGGCATTGATATAATATCGAATGAAGAAAATCTGCCTTTTCTTATATATTTTAGGCTAAATTACAGAAAGTTGAAGTATTGCACACATCGCTATATTATCGAATGAAGAAAATCTGCTTTTTCTTATATATTTTAGGTTAAATTACAGCAAGTTGAAGTATTGCGGGTATCGATATAATATCGAATGAAGAAAATCTGCCTTTTGCTATTTATTTTAGGTTAAATTGCAGCAAGTTGAAGTATTGTGGGGATCGATATAATATCGAATGAATAAAATCTGCCTTTTCTTATATATTTTAGGTTAAATTGCAGCAAGTTGAAGTATTGCGGGCATCGATATAATATCGAATGAAGAAAATCTGCCTTTTCTTACATATTTAAGGTTAAATTGCAGTAAGTTGAAGTATTGCGGTCATCGATATAATATCGAATGAAGAAAATCTGCCTTTTTTATATATTTAAGGTTAAATCACAGCAAGTTGAAATATTGCGTTCATCGATATAATATTGAATGAAGAAAATCTGCCTTTTCTTATATATTCTTGGTTAAATTACAGAAAGTTGGAGTATCACGGCCATCGATATGATATCGAGTAAAGAAAATCTGCTTTTTCTTATATATTTTAGGTTAAATTGCAGAAAGTTGGAGAAGTGCAGGCATCAATATAATATCGAATGAAAAAAATCTGCCTTCTCTTATATATTTTAGGTTAAATTACAGAAAGTTGAAGTATTGCAGGCATCGCAATATTATCGAATGAAGAAAATCTGCTTTTTCTTATATATTTTAGGTTATATTACAGCAAGTTGAAGTATTGCGGGTATTGATATAATATCGAATGAAGAAAATCTGCCTTTTGCTTTTTATTTTAGGTTAAATTACAGCAAAATGAAGTATTGCGGGCATCGATTTAATGTCAAATGAAGAAAATCTGCTTTTTCTTATATATTTTAGGTTAAATTACAGAAAGTTGGAGTATTGTGGGCATCGATATAATATCAAATGAAGAAAATCTGCTTTTTCTTATATATTTTAGGTTAAATTACAGAAAGTTGAAGTATTGCGGGTATCGATATAATATCGAATGAAGAAAATCTGCCTTTTACTGTTTATTTTAGGTTAAATTACAAAAGTTGGAGTATCGCGGCCATCTATATAGTATTGAATGAAGAAAATCTGCCTTTTGCTGTTTATTTTAGGTTAAATTATAGAAAGTTGGAGTATTGCGGGCATCGATATAATATTAAATGAAAAAAATCTGCTTTATCTTATATATTTTAGGCTAAATTACAGAAAGTTGAAGTATTGCAGGTATTGATATAATATCAAATGAAGAAAATCTGCCTTTTGCTATTTATTTTAGGTTAAATTACAGAAAGTTGGAGTATCGTGGCCATTGATATAATATCAAATTAAGAAAATCTGCTTTTTCTTTTATAGTATCACAGCCATCGATATAATATCGAATGAAGAAAGTCTGCTTTTTCTTTTATATTTTAGGTAAAATTACAGAAAGTTGAAGTATCGGGGGCATCGATATTATAGAGAATGAAGAAAATCTGCTTTTTCTTATATATTTTACGTTAAATTACAACAAGTTTTAGTATTGCAGGCATCGATACATTATGGAATGAAGAAGGTCTGCCTTTTCTTAAACATATTTTAGTTAAACACCAAGTTTCAGTATTGTGGGTGCATCATTTTAATGGTGCACCTCTTCTGATATTTGATGTTTGCAGGATATTTTATTTACTACATGATTGCTTTTTATTCAGTTTTATTATTTATTTATTTAATTGTTTATTTCACAAAATGACGGAAATTACAATTTTCGAATACATAAAAGTGACTCTTTTCTGATAGTTCAGTTATGGTTACGGCAAAATTGAAGAAAATTGCACCCAACGTGTGAAAAATTTGCGTGTTCGTCCGTGTGGTACGGAATGTGAGACGTATCCATCGCTGTATCAAATTTTGAGTATTTACAGTTCTTTTATTGTTTTAGATGCCTGCACTATGTCAGGACCATTGCGGTCGACAATTTTCCGGTTTTCCACCTGTTTTCCTTTTTGTGTCATGGACTCATGCTCTTGACAACTCTGTTCAGTAATTTTTTATTACCCACATAGGGTTTGTAAGTCTCGTCATGTAACTCACGAGAATTCACGATAAACAGGCAATTCGAAAACGATTCCCGCC
>MJUU01000152.1:0-42008 GCA_002080025.1 Modiolus philippinarum | reverse complement strand
TCATTCACACTGAGCGAACTGTTTTGGTATGAGCAGCTCTGCAACAAGTATCGGTACTCCTACCGTAAGGCCTGAAGCCTACTCTTATAGAGTTTTAAAGATTTTGGTAAAGCAAGGGTCGTTTTCTTAAAGGTATTACTTTTTTGATCGGCTTTACGTTTATTAAATGCTAAAAGTGTGGAATTTGACACATCCACAATATTTGAAGAGTAATGCATGATCAACGATGCAAACATCTTGTTCAGTAAGAATATTGGAAAATCGAGAGAACGAAGTTTTTGGAGAAGAATTAAATAGTCGAAAAAAATCAGGCTGAGCAGGTATTTAATTTAAAAAAATGAAAATTTAACAGTAACGTGCGATGGCCGAGGTGAGCCGTACAAAAATTTATTTTTCGAAGCGGAAGTTAAATATCTTTTTTTTCAATTTGTACATGTACAAATGAACAAAATGGCAAATTTAAAAAAAAAAGAGTATAATTTTGTTTCATATATTTTTTTATTATTTTGTACATGTACAAATGAACAAAATGACAAATGTAAAAAAAAGTATAATTTTGTTTCATATACTTTTTTTAATTTTATACATGTACAAATGAACAAAATGGCAAATGTAAAAAAAAAAAGAGTATAATTTTGCTTCATATATATTTTTTTTAATTTTGTACATGTACTAATGTACAAAATGGCAAAATGACAAATTTAGGGTATTAAAACTGACAAAGTTCTTTGCTGGGAACCGGGTCATACCGACAACAAATGTTAGAGGCTCCTAAGGGTCAGTGTACAAATGCATAAAAATGTAAAAAGAAACACTACTTTGTTGCATGAATTGGAAAATGGAAGTTCTCGTTTACGTTACATGCTTTGTACGTTCGAATAAATATAAGAAAGGTAACAGGAAACACCTATAATGGCCGAAAACCACAATCACATGTCACAATCCACCAGGGAACCGCACAAAAAAAACCAATAAAATGACAAAAGACAAACATGTACCGGAAATAATGTAGCTCTTTGACGATGTACCCCCTTACCACCCTCATATCATTGACCGTGGTATTGCCTCGTTTCCCCTGGATGCAGCAGATAGCAAAATTCAAGAAAATTTATATTATTGTATTATTTAAATTAATTACTTGTATATTGTTTTAAGTTGTGGGACTTTCCATTTCTTCCGAACTTTAATTTTTGGATTACATCAAAAAACAAACAAACAAACAAACAAATGAATGACGTATTTTATTGCAATAAAATTGAAGTGTAAGGTTGGAAAAACTGATTGATTGTCGGCCGCAATTTTATTGCCCCATAATATAATGGTGAGAAATGTAGATAGTGTGTCTAGCCTTGTAATAACGTTGGAAAGATGCAATGTGAAATTAATCATAATAAATTGCGCTTAATATTAACCCCAACTTTTTATTTCATGAATGTCTTCTATAGGTCAAATTAAGACAAGTTTTGTGGGAAATGGATTTTCTCTGGATTTTTTCCTCAATTTAACATCAATATTTTTGTCAAGGGAGTAAAAGAATCTTTTGAAAGCTTGTCTTAATTTGACCTATAGAAGACATTCATGAAATAAAAAGTTGGGGTTTAAATGTGCAAAATTCTTAAGCGTAAAAAGCATTTGTTGTCGGTATGACCCGGTTCCCAGCAAAAACAGTTATAAAAGAACTTTGTAAGTTTTAATACCCTAAATTTGTCATTTTGCCATTTTGTACATTTGTACATGTACAAAATTAAAAAAAAAATATATGAAACAAAATTATACTCTTTTTTACATTTGTCATTTTGTTCATTTGTACATGTATAAAATTAAAAAAATATATATATGAAACAAATTTATACTCTTTTTTTTTACATTTGCCATTTTGTTCATTAGTACATGTACAAAATTAAAAAAAAATCTATGAAACAAAATTATACTCTTTTTTTTACATTTGCCATTTTGTTCATTTGTACATGTACAAATTTAAAACAAGATATTTTACATCCGCTTCGAAAAATAAAAACGGTTCTGTGTGTCGGAAACGGAAGACAATCAATCAATAAAAATTTAAAACAAAACACTATAATTACAAGATCAGGACAGATGTAAACGATTTACAAATACATGTGGTATTTTATGTGTCCATCTGAAATAAGTTTGCAAAATAAGAATTATTGCAGTCTATGATGTAAATTATTAAGTGTTTGATTTTTCCATCATTTCAAAATATTATATTATATATACCCGCATGCCCGCATACCCGCATGCCCGCATACCCGCAACCCGCATGCCCGCATACCCGCAATATAGTCAATTTGACAGTCATATACGTACACTGACTGAACTTCAAGATTAGACCAAATACTATCAATTAAAAAGCCCTATGACTGAACCACAATATTAGGTATAATACTTATATACGAACGAATCTCCGGATTCAGTGTAAGATTGTCGACATGAAAACTACAAAGCGGACTGAACTACAAAGCATATGGTAAAAATTCACATGGGACAATGTCTCTACAAATTTATGATCATCGCTTTTATTGTTGTTCTTGATCTTAAAGTAAGGATAAAGACTGGATATATGACTGTTTATGACCATTAAACTTGGCCTGACATTACAGGATTGGATATATAATTGTACACATTTAAAGTTCACGGCTGATCTTCAGGATAAGATATCAGGTTGCCGACATGAAAGCTTCATCGCTAAACTAGAAGATTAGACGAGAGTCTGTCGACATAAAAGTTTCATGGCTGAGCTATAGGGTAGGACACAAGATTGTCGCTTTGACAACATCAATCATAGTCTAGGTTTTGATTAATGTCAAAACTGTAGTAATAAGAACAGGCTCAGACTATTCTTCACAATAAGTCGCACAGCAAACGCTAATCATGTGTTAACCATGTCTAAAAGTATATCTAAAAACTTCCAACGTCAAATTAAATAAGATTACTTAATTTATTATACGTTTTATCTTTGAAATTGCAAATTTAATGCTACAGAGGTTAAAATGAATGCTCCTGAGATGTTTTTGTCCCTGATTTTAAAAGAAAATTGGGACAAAATTGGCATTACTTGATTGATAAGTTGTTTTCCTCCAATATAAAGACCAATCAGATTACCTATTCACATAGCTTCTGGCATTAATATAAATTGTTTAAAAAGAGGTTATCGGAAAAGTGGTATATTCATTCATGTAGTAAATATCAAATGATTTACAAAAGTTATATAGAGTAATGTTTGGTTATCAGAAGTCTGGCGTGAATGTATTGTTAAGAAATGTATGTTTAAGTGTATACATAACATGTATTCAAGAGACCATTAAGTCTGATGGCTTCTATATTTTTTACCACTGGGCCCGAAAACCGATTTTATTCAAAATTGCAATAACTGAATTTTACAAAATTTTGTTTAAAACTAAGGAGTATCACCCTCATGCATAGCTCTGTCCTAAGCTGAATTTTGGCTTTTCTATTAATTAGATCATTTTGGTAATTTGTTCGCTATCAGCTTTTTCACGTTTTCGGTTAATGGACTTCTAAATGGTTTGGTTTGATCTGCACTAAAGAGACATGAGTTGTCGAAATGCGCATATACAGAAAATAAATTAACAGAAACTTCGGTATTTTGTTATTTATACTACTCAACAAAAGAAACGATACAAAGATTTTATCAAACATATTTTTTACTTTTTAGCAAAAAGCCATAACTCGTAACCAAAATGTATTTTCTGCAAATTAGAAATTATTTTATGCCCCAAAGATTCATTTACAATTTCTGAACCATCGCTGGTCACGGTCAAGGTCATTATCCGGAATGTCTGTTTTCAGACGTAAAAAGTGAGTATTCCAAATTTTATTTTTTGCCAAATCATCACATTTTCGGACCGGATGACTTCAAACATCTGTTGCTATTTCGACCATGAATACCTCACGCCTATTTTCCGTTCAAACTACCGTTCTCAAAAGTGTAAAAGGCATGTTACGCGATCTTGACGTTGCTAACAAGTGATTTATCATTTGATAAGCATGTGTGGTTAAGAGTGATCAAAAGTCATTAGTTTGTTCCTTTTTCCACATAGCAATGAATTGCAAGGGTAAAAATCAAAACTGACAGCCTGGTTGTGCTAAGTCGTTGTCCAACGCTGATTTCGTATTGAACGGGGCATCGAATTTAGACATTATTTCCTACTTTTTAAGATGGCAAATTGTTAACCTGATGAAGTGTCCCAAATATTGACATCAAACAATTTAGATCGTCCATCATTTATCGGCGAACTCGATAAACGGGCGAAAAACTACCATTTCGGATTTTGATCGTTTCCGTTTCGGAACTGATTTTAAAATGGAATAAATGAATGCGTTTTCGTTATGAATACATTAATACACTAAAATAAAGTCTTTAAATTGCGAAATACAAAAATATGAATAAAATTAACCGTGTATTGTTTCTCTTATTGAGTAGTATATATACCATTATATTTTAATCAGCTAAAATACTGGTAATTTTTAACACTGATTCAATGCAATGCTTTTTTAATAACGCATAATACACAATTTGTCCAGTTTTAGAACAGGAAGTAAACAATTACTTAATATATATCCGTGCTATCCGTGACCACCTTATTAATCAAGGCTTTCAAATGTTTCGTCTCATATGATCGTTAAGCAAGTTATTTAAAAGATATCAGTCTATTGTGGAGAATTTGAAGTTTCGGTCCGAACTGTGATTCAAGATTCACATTTTAATAGGTACTGGGATGAAATTTTTTTTTAATATTGTTTACGACCTTTCAATGACAATTGCTGTCGACTTGCTACAGGACACTACCACAAACAAATTCCTTCATATAGATAATTTGTCATTTAAGTTTCTGTATCTAAATAGGCAATTGTCGAAAAAAAATCCTGGATAATAATTATTTGAGATCTTCTATCATCAAAACCACTTCTTTAAAAAAGAATGGCACAAATTTATGGAACAATCTCACTGTTTTTCTGACTTTGCTTTAAACTCACCCCCCCCCTAAAAAACAAACACAAAAACAAAAATATTACCAGATATCATTGACAAATTTGCCTAAAATTGTTTCTCCGAATGTTTCAATTTAAAAAGCAAAATATAGACGAAATTATATCATTATATTGTATTATTGTTGGACAAGCTGTTCAAATTTGTGAACTTCCGATGGAAAGGTAAAAGAGGAAACAAATTGTTAAACGGTTCGCATTTTATCTCTCGTTGTAAGAAGCAATTATCGTTCTGCAGTAGATGGCATGGTTAAATATCATGAGACATCTAATTCTATCTTCATTTATTATTCCTGCACTATTTGAAGAAAGTTCGGGATATTGTTATCCCTTCCATCTGTATGTCTGTCCGTCATGATGTGACAAAAACTACTCCTACAGTTTTGGAAGTATGGTACTAATTTCGTTATAGAATTCTTGCACTCATGCTGCAGATGCGCAATAAGCTTTCCGATTTTTCATATTGGTGTTGATGCAAACAAGAGCCCCAAGATGTCCATTTTGACATATGTTGCATATGACGCGAATTCCTCCTACATTTAAGAATTTAATTATATAAATAAAAGATTAAATGTGTTGTAGAATTGTTGCTATACTATGTAGATGCGCAATAAGCTTTCGGATTTTACCTGTATCTTGATGCAAACAAGAGGCCCAAGATGTCAATTTTTACAAAGGTCTAAGACACATATTACATGTGACGCGAACTATTCCTATTTTTTAGGATTAAGTGTTTTAATTTTTGTGCAGAATTGTAGTATAAAGTCTGTAGATGTGCAATAAGCTTTTGAAATTTTGATTCCGGTTCCAACTTTGGTAAATTTCTTAAAAATGTCAAAGACACAGATTTTTGAAATTCTTGCATAAAATCTTATAATTTGGTAAGTGTTTGGTAAAAATGATATTCAGGAAAGTTAGGATGCTAAAAGGTGGATTCCAAATTTAGTAAATTTCCTGAAAGTCTCAAAAACCACGTATTTAATTGGAATTCTACCTAGCACCCATAATATCTGATTTCAATTTTGGTAAATTTTCTGCAAGTCTCAAAGACCACTTATTTTTGTTTTTAATTTTCTAATTAGCAACCATATCTAAATATTTTTTGTAGGACAAACATTTTGATTAATTGTATTTCAAAAGATAGTTTGATTTCAATTTTGGGAAATTTCCTGAAAGTCTCAAAGACCGCTTAATTTTTGGAATTCTACCTAGCAACCATACTAGAATAATTTGTTTAGTTGAGGACAAACATTCAATTAATTGGATTTCAAAAATATTGGATTCCAATCTTGGTAAATATCCTTAAAGTCTCAAAGACCTTTTAATTTTTTTTAATTCTACCTAGCAACCATACTTGAATAATTTATTTAGTTTAGGACAAACATTTTAATTAATTGAATTTCAAAAATATTTGATTCTACTCTTAATAAATTTCTTGAAAGTCTCAAAAACCACTTATTTTATTTTATTTTTTTAAATTATACCTAGCAAACACTGAAGGGATATGGAGTAAATGCACATGAAACATTCTACCTATAAATCGTTCATAAATATTTGTTTAGTTTATGAAAAACGTTTAAATCAATTGGATTTCAAAAATAATTGAAAGTTTTATTGTGGTTCTTAATCTTGAAGTCACCATGAGGCCTTCAACAATGAGCTTTGCTCTTACCTCACAGTAATTTCAAGACGACCACGAGCACTGGTTTGAGCGGAATCTATTGCTACATGTCGAGCAAAACTACATCAATCTTTATCATTTCATGGATGCGGGACCAACAAACATAAAATAAACTGTCAAGGAGTTCTTACAATCGCTGTCTTCCGTTGGCCGACAAAAGACCCAACAGAGGACAATCACAACATATAAACAACCACAGTGCACTCATCGAGTTAATAGTAAGAAAACTTGGCCTTATAAAATTATGAGATTAGAGCACAATAAGAATAACATTACAAAATTACAAAATTACAAAAAAAATTATAAAATGTCAAAATTTAATAGCAACTTTTTTTTGTTCAGGACAAACATTTCCGACAATTGGATTTCAAAAGGATTTGATTCAAATAACCCGAAAGTCTCAAAGACCACGTATTTTTTTTTATTCTACCCAAGACCCTTCGTTTCAGATTTTTTTTCTACTTAGAGCAAACATTTTCACTAATAGGATTTCAAAAAATTTTAATTCCAGTTTTGGTATATTTCCCGAAAGTGTCAAAGACCACTTATGTTTGGGAACTCTACATTGAAAACAAAGTCTAAGAATTTCTTTCAGTTAAAACAACCAATTTTATTTCCAAAATATTCCATTCCAAGTTTGGCAAATTTTATGAAAATCCCAAAGACCGGTTATTTTTGGGGGATTCTGCCTAACACCCATATATCCTGGAATTCTTGTAGCAACAACAACTATCAGTAGTTTGATTTCAAAAATATTGAGAAAAATTATGCCCAGGGCGTATATCAACTGATTTCTGTGTCAAAAAGGAGTGGGGGATAGCTGTCGTTTCGGACAATCTCTACTTTTATTATATTTTACTTTTTTGTTTAAGCGAAAGACCCTTTTTCGTGTTGTTTATCATGTCGAAGAATACTGCCTCCGGACTGAAATATCCGATATTGTTCTATATATATATTCCTTGCTTATCACAATTTACTTTCATTGAATTTCTTTTAAAAAGTTTGGCATATACCTTTTAGGGGTTTTTTGTCAGTTGAATCACGGCCACTGTGTGGATGAACTTTTTAAAATTACAAGTTATAGATTGTTACAGCATCAAACAGAGTAATAAATTAATTAATTGAAAAATGTTAAATTCTGGTTCCTGCTATTTTAAAGGCATTTTAGTTTGATCGTGTAATAGATTGATATTTCATAATTTCGTCTATGTTGATAAGCTAAAAGTTCATTACTATATACAGTATTATCAATATAAATGAATGACATGGCTTGAAATTTTAGCCTGCATTTTCATTAATATTCATCAAAATTGAATTAAAAAACACATTTTCACCTCAGTCTGACCTTTGTGGTGAAAAAGTTTTCATAAAACTAAACATTACTGGTAAATTGTAAAAAAGATGTAAATGTAAGCACTAGGCTCAACAAACATTTGAATTTTCTAATTTTGTCAAGTAATGTAGATTTGCATATAATATTCAAGTTATTGTTATTTGATTAAAGAAATAATGTTTTGTTCATAGATGTGGGTTAATAATGAAATTACATAACATAACATAACGAGAGCCATTGGGGGTAATAACAAAACTAGAGGTTGTCGGAACGACAGCTATCCCTGCACTCCCTGTTTGACACAGAAAACAGTTGTTTTACATCCGGCATAATTTTTCTCAATATTTTTGAAATCAAACTATTGACAGTCGTTATTTTTACAAAAAGAATTTATATGGTTGTTAGGCAGAATTCCAAAAAATAAGTTGTCTGTGAGACTTCAGGAAATTTACGAAGATTGGAATCAAATATTTTTGAAATTAAATTGATTAAACTGTTTGTCCTAAACTAAACAAACCATTTAAGTATGGCTGCTAGGTAGAATTCCAAGAAATAAGTGGTTTTTGAGACTTGCAGGAAATTTACCAAAATTGAAATCAAATATTTTTTGAAATCCAATTGATGAAAATGTTTGTCCTAAATTAAAGAAGCTTCTTAAGTATGGTTACTAGGTAGAATTACAAAAAATAAGTGGTCTTTGAAACTTTCAGGAAATTTACCAAATGGAATTAAATATTTTTGAAATCCATTTAATTAAAATGTTCGTCCTAAACTAAACAAATTATTTTAGAATGGTTGCTAGGTAGAATTCCAAAAAATAAGTGGTCTTTGAGACTTTCAGGAAATTTACCAAACTTGGAATCGTAATTTAGAATTCAAATTAATCAAAATCTCATTTTCTATCAAATAATTGCTAAAATACATAATTATTTGCTCAAATTTCAAAAATATGAGTCTATGACATTTTCAGGAAATTTACCAAAGTTGGAATCGGAATCATAATTCCGAAAATCTACAGACAATATGCAAAATTTCTGCATACAGATTTCATCCCTTAATCCAAAAATGTAGGAGGAGTTTGTGTCACATGCCACATGTGTCAAAATCCACAACTTTGGGCCTTTGTCAAAATAAGCATCTTGGGCCTCTTGTTTGCACCAAGATAAAGATAAAAAATCCGCAAGCTTATTGCTCATCTACATACTCTATGCAACAATTCCACAACAAAATTAAATCCATAACTGCAGGAGGAGTTTGTGTCAAATGCCACATGTGTAAAAAGTGACATCTTGGGGCCTCTTGTTTGCATCAAGACCAATATCAAAAATCCGAAAGCTTATTGCGCATCTGCAGACTAAATGCAACAATTCTACAACAAAATTAAATTCTAAATCCAAAAATGTTGGAGGAGTTTGAGTCACAAGAAAAGTGTGACGGACGGACGAACGGACAGACAGACGGAGGGTATAACAAAACCCCCGACCTTTCTTCGAAAGTGGCGGATAATGATCGAACAGAATTGTCGAAAGGCAAAGACCAAGAGGCATGTTAACATATCGAAGAAGTAAAACTCTTGTATAAGTCTAGATGTACTATTCCTGTGATACTATACTTCACAATTGTATTCTTCATTGTCGGAACTTATAACTAAGAAAAGTACCGAAGGTCTCGATGTACATTAATTGTGCAGGTTTTAGTAATGTCATATACATATATTTTAAAGGTTTGCTAGTAGATAAATGAAAGTGAACATTATTTAAGGACTTTAATTGGTATTGAACAGATTTTACTTCCAATATTATTATTGATTACATGATTACAGATGTTGCACAAAACATAATCTGCACAAAATTATCTTCAATGTTAGACTTCAGCATTGTTGTTAAAATGCGTCAAAACTGATAAAAACTTCCAGCAAAACTGGTATGTTACATAAATTCTTTGCGTAAAAGGGGATATTGACAGGATATTCTTCATGATTCTGTTAAATTGGCTTTGAGATCCAATGATCTGAAGATTTTACAGGTATATTGGCCTCTCAATGATACTGCTGGTGTCTACTGTAATGCATGATGATTCTTAACCAAATCCTTGTGGATTGAACTTGACTTTTTCCACCGTGGTGCGACAGTATATTACAAGTAGACTAGGCTCCTGGAGCTTGCTGGCAGTTTGCGGTAAACACTCCTTAACCCATTTTTTAGTCCATTATCGGCTTCGCCGAAGGGGACTTTAGGTTTGCACTTCGTTAGTCCGTCACACTCAGTTTTCCAGACATTTCTTCCAATACTAAAGGAGATATTTATCTAATATTTGGTATGTAAGTGTACCAACATGAGTTACAGATCAAGTTCGAGTTTGGTTCCGGTTCATTGATTTTGGATGGAGTTATGGGCCTTTGACTTAGCAAAATTTTGGTTAAATATAGGTTATCCGGACTTTTTTCTTAACCGTTCCAGATATGAAGCTAATATTTGCTATGTTAGTCTTAACTATTTTTGTTGGTATAACAAAGAACTATTCGACCAGTAGGGGACTTGTACAACGATCCACACTTGTTAAATTGCCTTATTTGTCTTATTCTTTCCTTCTCAAGATTGTTGTCTTCGAGTTAGTAGTCTTCTTGTATTTAGTGTTATTTGTATGTTTTTTATACTTTAGGGAAACGGGAAAGAGAAATATGATGGTTGGATACTCATAAACCGGTTTAACCTTACCGTTGGCTCTTGCTACTGCCGGTACCAAGTCCAGATATCCCCAGTTCCTATCGTTGTCTACGTTTGTCTTTTGTCTTTTTATTGTTCTTCTTGTTTAGTTCCCTATAAAGTAGATTTTGGCATGTGATTGTAATTTCCGGCCATTATAAGTATTTCCTGTTATCTTTGCTACCGGTACATCAATTGTAAAAATGCATGGGTGTTCCGCGTAACACATGTGTCTCCTGCACTATATATTTTAAGAATTCCTATTTTGTTATATAATGACAAAGTTTAATCAGAAAAAGTCAAAATTAAAATTGATTTTAAACATAGCTAGAAAATTTGAAAAAATAAAAATTAAGCAAACACTAAATACATGGTGCATATCTGCAATATAAATTGAAGCATTCCTGCAAGTTTGGTTGGAAAGGACCAAGCAGTTGCGGATAATGGAGGTGACAAAGTCCAAAGTAGCTAAAAAAAACTGAAAAAATACAAATGAATAACAAAACGCAGGGTGCACATCTGCAATGTATATTGAAGCATTCTTGCAAGTTTGGTTCGAAAGTATCAAGCGGTCTAGGAGGAGTTGCGGAAAATGGAGGTATATACCCTATATAGCTATGACTCCTATAAGCTAAAATGACAAAGTCCAAACATTGCTAGAAAATCTGAAAAAATCAAAATTGATCAAAAAGTAAATACACATCTGCAATATATAATGTTCTATTCTTGCAAGTTTGCTTGGGAATTACCAAGCAGTCTAGGAGGAGTTGCGGATAATGGAGGTATATACAAAATATAGCTATGACTCCAATATGCTAAAATGACAAAGTCCAAACATTGCTAGAAATCTGAAAAAAAAATCAAAATTAATCAAAAACTAAATGCATGGTGCACATCTGCAATATATATATATATTGAAGCACTCTTGCAAGTTTGGTTGGAAAGTACCAAGCGTCTAGGAGGAGTTGCGGATAATGGAGGTATACCCAATGACTCCAATAAGCTAAAATGACAAGTGCAAACATTGCTAGAAATCTGAAAAAAAAATCAAAAACTAATCAAAAACTAAATGCATGGTGCATATCTGCAATATATATTGAAGCATTCTTCCAAGTTTGGTTGGAAAGTACCAAGCGGTCTAGGAGGAGGTGCGGATAATGGAGATATACCCTATGACTCCAATAAGCTAAAATAGCCAAATAAAGCTACCAAATCTGGAAAAACGTAAATAAAGAAAAACTAAAGCATAGTGCACATCTACAATACATACTAAAGCATTCCTGCAAGTTTAATTGGAAAGTACCCAGTGGTTTAGGAGGAGATGCGGATAATGGTAAATTTTGGAGCCATACAGACGGACGGACGCAAGACGACGGAAGTGATCCCTATGTGTCGATCCTGCACTATAAGTGCAGGCGACACAATAAAAAAATAAAAAGTAAACATATGGTACCACAAAGATTTCTGTAATTTACTGCTATGCCACCATTTGTTGTTGCAAAACCAATATACGCTTCGATTATAACAACAGTCATCTAATTTTAAAATACGGGGAACATACTTCGTATTTCATTGAAATTATTCATAATGCGATGCATTTTACGGAGCTAATGGTTTGAAATTGCAAGATCTGGACAGCCAGAAAATAGGATGATAAACAGAAACCTTGTGGTATATGAAAGTTGAGTTTATTTAAATTCCACCATGTATGAATTTATGTATTGTCATGGTAATACTGTCATGTCAAATCAATACTCGGCATATTTATTGAGGCCCTCAAACCAGTTCAGCAAACGACCTAATATATAACATTGCAGTGAGTGTTTCTGTGTCCTTCATAACAGTTTTGTAACCATCAATCGCTGGAGAAGATTCAACTTTCTTGTTGTTATTAATGTAGCTTTCTCATAAATCTGTCATCTTTGCGACATTTTCCGATTAAAGACTAAGTCGCAAACCATTTACACTGTAGTTTTACAAACGCCTTAATTGAAAACGTACATTATGCAAACTAAACGGGAGTGATTACAAAATTGACTGCATTTTGTCATTTCACTTAGTTTATTTTGCCAGAAATTGATCTAATAGTTACTGTATCATGTCAGTAAATTTCAATAACAAAAAACAAAAAAATCCTTTTCAGAAACTTCCCAGCGAAGGAATTTTGAGAAAAAAAATGATGTTACAAGTATACTGAACAAAGAAGTGTAGCAACAAATTTTCTACAGTTTTAAATTTGAACAAAAATGCTTAAGTACTTAAATGCTTACTCCATATCCTTTTATTCACCATTAAATGATAAATTGATAAATGATTTATTCTGATCTCAGCTAAAAATTTCCGATATTTGCTTTAATTCAATCCTAAAAAATTCTTCAGGGTGTACAAGATGTCCGATTTAAATTATGGTCCAAAAATTAACATGGACTTTTTCCCCGTAAGCGATTTTCATTTTTTGTCGCATGAAAACGAAAAAACTGCCATTTTTGAATATCCCCTTTTTCAATGTTTTCGTTTTTGTGTCGAGTTTGCATAAGATTTATGCAATATTGAGAATTTCTGGACGAACGTTATGCTAATGATTAGTCGAACTCTAATCCAGAAAATGTAAAATAAAATAAATTAATTGAGAATTGGTAACCTGAAAAATAGACTCCTTTTTATTGATACCAAATATTGCGAATCTTTTTTTTCTCAGTGTATATAAAATATTCAACCATAAGACGAAAAGTAAAAACAGAAGCAGTATTTTCGTGTACGTGAAAATTCACAAATAAAACACTTAGTGTCATTTCATCTGATAGTAAATCATTTGCAAAACTACTCCTAAGTCTCCAAAATATAAATCCTGCCACTTTAACCAAATAATAAGGAAAAATATCATACAATGTTACCAACATATTCAACAACGGTGTCTTAAAACAAAGGATAAAAAAATGTCATGTGCTCTTTGTTTTCGTTTTTGCCATGTCTTTTGACTTCGAATTTTGTAAATTCCACTCCTTTCTCTTAAAAAGGCTTTGATAAAACATTGTCATTCATTTGATTTGGAAATTCAAAATAACAATTACTATAAAAGGCAATTCATTTTTGAAATTCAGAAAAATGTGATGAAAACCTCTTGGTTAGCGGATTGACAAATGTAGTTGAAAGTGATCGCATTGAATGTGACGCTCATGTGAATAAAGTTTAAAATATAATAAGTGTAAAGAGGGAATAAATATACAAAAAAATACTTTGCACGAAGTAATGACGTCACGCGTACTCAACTGCATCATGAGGTTCACAGAAAACATACAAAGACAAACGCACAACAACTCGCCTATATAAAATCATGCGTAACTAAATCCAAACTACAAACTATTCCTGTTATGAGTAACAATATGGAGTCGACGTCAAAGTACATTATAATTACAGTACTCACGGTAGAACGTCATATTGTATTATATTCTATTTATTCAGGTAATCTCCATCTGTTTCCGTTATATATTACAATAAATTTTATAAATTAATTAAACAAGGCAGATGGTTTACGTTACTATTGCTATAATATGTTAACCTTACTACAGAAGTGTCTGCACTTACTATATTTAACTAATAGGAATAGCGTAAGCTGTTCATAACCAATAAAAATAAGACTACGATTTTAAAATTAAAGGAGAATTAGGATATCAACAAAATTAGCAATGGAGAGCCGATATCAAGATAGGCAAAGACAATAAAGGTAAAGAAGAACTGGGAAAATTGTAAACTGCATGTGCCTGACTTTATACAGACATTTCAAAACAAATGGCGGGATAAACCGGATTTATTTCGTGCAAAACAACCCCTCCCATATATAAATATAAAAATCTTATTAAGTTTTTTTTCAATGGTATAAAAATATTTGCACAATTCGAATGAAAAATTTCTAATGCTATTTATATTCAATATTTCACTGAATTAAAATGGTAAACACATAAATTAGTTCTTATTAAAAACAGATATCCCCCAGAAGAAAAAAAAGACAACTATAGAATTGTAAATTTAGATTGTTTGCTAACTGTGTAAATATTATCAAAACTAAATCTTTTAAATAGATGACTGACGACTGACTGTAAGAAGCGCCGATGAGGATACACAAATATAAACGTTAAGTTTTATTTTTCTAGACAGCTTTGCAACCCATATATTGGCAGTTACAGTTCTACTAAACGACATCCAGGTATATGTTGTAACCCCCCTTTGGGTCGTTGTCTCTTTGACACATTCCCCGTTTCCCTTCTTTTTTTCTATTACAAGCTTGAATTCAAGAAATAAATCTGGTCTGCAATAAGAAGATTTATAAACAAATTCATAAAATTGTTTGATGGAATTAAATGAATTCGAAGTATTTTATATTTTTTATCTATGTAGCACCAAAAAAAAGGAAAAAAAAATCTTTGGGAGTTAAACGAAATTTACCGAATTTGAATAATACAATCTAATAACGGAAAAGCCCCTTTTGACTAATATTTTGTCAAACTTTATGTTTACTCAGTTAAATCCCGAAAATGCGAGATTTTCAGAACTTCAGTAAATTTGCCAAATGTTTGAATTTCAATAATTTACTCTTGTTGAAACAAAAACAATTGGAAAAAACGGCTCATTAAAATACTAGTCATACGATTTCAGATACTGTTCCATTAAAGAAGTTAAGGAAATTAGCAAAAACTAAAATCATTTTAGAATTCTAGGTTTAAAAAATGTATGGTACCTAATTTTGCTGATATATGAAATCGTATTATATATAGGTAAAAAAGTTATAATAGTATTAGATGATTTCAATGATTATCAGTGATTAATTTTCTAAATTTACTAAAGTGAGAAAAGGAATCAAAATTTCAAAAAATATCCCCTAAGTCCTAAACATAAATGTGTTTGGTTTACAAACGCTTCCCTTTTTTATCCCTCCTTCAACGACATTAAATTGTGGAAGAACTTAGTAAGGTACCGTAATAGTTAAAATAGTTAAATTATTCCATATATCCAATTGTATTTATATTTTAATTTCTTTTTCATTTAGTGAATCTGTTACATTATACGCGTTTAGTTTTATGAATCTTTGCTCAATGGCCAAGTAGAAGTCCGAACTTCAAATCAATACAACAGTGTCAGTAATGTGATAGAATTTATTATATATAATTCTAACATCATTCCAAAATCCATAGACGTTATCAAATTATGTTTAAAATTACTTTTTAAGTAAAGATTTATCGATATTATCTTGGCCGTAATACCAATATTCACTGTATCATGGAGATTGTTTTTGTAAGCAATAAATATAATGTGGAAGCTGTAATTTTGATGGGTAAGCTAATTCCAGTTAAAATTGAACTGTTGACAATCCCGCATCCATAGCCAGTGTAATGAAAAAAAAATGGAAAACAGGAAACACATACAAAGGCTGAGAATTATAATTGCATGCCACAACCTGCCAGGGAACTACACAGGAAAAATACGAATAGGACAAAAGAAAATCGTAGAACTTGGGGAAAGCCGGACTTGTGTCCGGCACTAGCAAAAGCCAGAAGCAGGGTTAAACCGGTGTTTGGGTACCCAAACATGAATGTAGCATTGTTCGACATCAAACAATGAATTCCGCTCAAACCGGTGCTGGAGACCGTCTTGAATGTAGTTAAGGCCTCCTGGTGACCTCGGAATGGAGAACAACAATAAAAGCGACGTTCCCTTCTTTCGTTTACAGTGTATTTGCAGAGCCTTTGTTGGATATTGTCAATGTCAACTGAAATTTATGATGATACCTTACCAAATCCTTCGGGAAGTTTTGAGTTTGATTTTTCTTCCGCAGTGCGACAGTTTTTTTTACCGTAAGACTAGGCTCCTTGAGCTAGCATATATTGCCATTATCTTTCCTTCCTTTCATGATTGTGGTCATGGAATTATTCGGGACAGATAAAGGGGAGGTTTGGGTACCCATAAACCGGTTATTCCCTACCGCAGCATTTGCTTTTGCCGCTACAAAGTCCGGCCGTCTCGAGCTGCTATAGTTGCTTACGTTTGTACCTTGTCTTATCTGTGTTTTCCAGTGTATTTTTTGGGTACATTGAACCATGTAATTGTAATTTTCGGCCATATTGTAGATGTTTCATGTGAATTTGGCTTAAAATTAAGGATACTTCAGAAATTTCTACATCGGCCTCGTTCCTTGACTTTCATCTTGAAATTGACAGCAGAGGTACATTCAAAACTAGGCTGTATGACAAACGCGATGACTTCACTTTTCCAATAGTCAACTGCCCTTTCCTTTGGAGCATTATTTAAAGCACCAGCGTATTGAGTTACATCTCTAAGCTTATTCGCTCCTCAAGGGCTTATGGTCGTTACAGTGACTTCCTTGATAGAGCTCAGTTGCTTACAAATAGACTAATTAAGCAAAAGTGTGTTACCATAACCTTAAAGTCATCACTACAGACGTTTTACGGTCGACATCACGTGGATCGCTATGGGATAAATAAATAAATAAATAAATAAATAAATATCTTTATTTAGAGAGAGTGACTTATTTGGATTGCACCAATTTTCAATAAGACTCTCTTAAAAACAAATATAAGTTAACTCATAAATATAAATATATATACAAGAAAATATAAACACTACTATCAATCTATACAAATAATACACATAATCAATTAGTTAAAAGAAAAATATCAAAAATTCAGCAATTTGTAAGCATTTTTAAATTCAAAAACAGTTTTCGAGTTTTTAATTGAATTAGGTTGAGAGTTCCACACTTTAGGTCCACCAAAGGAGAAACTCGTTTTGTATAGTTCTGTATTTGGTTTTGGGACAATGAAATTGTCTGAAGATGAAAATCTTGTATTGTATGATTCATTGTCCTTTGCAGAAACATGTAGATCTGATAAATATTTTGGAGCTAATTCATTTTTTTGATTTATACACCAATAATGCCTTGTGGTAAAGTAATCTTTTCGTTATTGGAATAATTCCACATTATTTGTTATTTGTTACCGATCTTTCCTCTACATTTAAAGTTTGTTTTTCCTCTATCGGATTTCAATTACTACCAGAGTTGACATGTTCAACACGGCAGGTGTCTTATAAGAAGCAGGAGATGCTTACTCTACCGGTACACCTGATCTCACCCATGGTTTTTATTGGGTCCGTGTTGTTCATCTGTAAGTGTGTTTTCATTTTTCTTTTTTGTCCCGTACTCAAGTGGTGTCATTGTTTCCGATGTTGCCATTGTCCATGGTTTATTCGTTCTTTTGACTGACGGTTCGGTTGTCACTTACTTTACTCCATATCGTATTGTTGATTTTTTCGAATAGCTCTAAGTTTTGATAGAAGTATACCTTAAACCTTATATGTATCTTATAAACAATGAACAGATATGGGGGAACTACACATGACACTAGTTTTTATAAATACAATGAAAAACAAATTGACGGGTGTTCCATGAAACACATGTGTCGCCAGCACTACATAAGAGCCATTTTTGGCAAAGTGAAATTTTAATTATAAGGTGCACAATTACATCAAGTGATCAATATATTCTGAAAGATTGGTTGTAATATGACTTATAGTTTTGAAAGAGTACCACAATAACAAAAACTAAATTAACGAATGCGCTATTTTGGCTCAATGAACCTCTTAAATCTGTTAAATTAAAACATTACGTATCAGATGCACAACAAGATCAGGTGAACAACATATCTTGCAAGTTTGGTTGGAATCTGACTTATAGTTGTGATGGAGTTGCAGATTAACAAACCATATTAACAAATGAGCAATTTGGCTCTTTGAAATTCTACAATCTGTTACACTTAATTGTAAGTATAAGGTGCACAACTACACCATATGAACAACATATCCTGCAAATTAGGTTGGAATCTGACTTCAAGCTATAATGGAGTTTGAAGACTAACTAACCATAATAACAAATGAACAACTTTGGCTCCATGAACTCTAAAATATGTAAAATCAAAATTCTAAGTAATAGGTGCTCATCTACACCAGGTAAAACATATTCTGAAAGTATGGTAGGAAGTGGACAAGCAGTTTTTGAAGGAGTTACGGATTACTCTGTATCTTACTATGAGGTATGAGCAAAGCTCATTGTTGAAGGTCTCATGGTGACTTCAAGATGAAGAACAACAATAAAAGCGATGTTCCTTTGCTTGTTTTTACTATGTATTTGTAGAGACTTTGTCTCATGTGCATTTACTCCACATCCTTTCATTCACAATTTGCGGATTAAAAAACCGACAGACTTACAAACGAGCAATTTTGGCTCTGTGAACCTTTAAATGCTGTAAAATCAAAATTCTTAGTATCAACTGCACATCTACACCAGGTGAACAACATATCTCGAAAGTTTGGTTGGAACTGGACAAGCAGCTTTTAAGGAGTAGCGGATTCAAAAACCGACACTCACAAATGAGGAATTTTGGCTCCGTGAACTTCTAAAATCTGTAAAATCAAAACAAAATTCCAACTATCAGGTGCACAAACACACTAAGTGGACAACATATCCTGAGAGTTTGGTAGGAATCGGACTAGTAGTGTTTAAGGAGTTGCGGATTAAAAAACCGACAGACGACGCAAGACGACGACGATGACGTAAGACGGCGGATATTAATCCCTATGTGTCGACTCTGCATACAGCAGGCGGCACAACAAGCAATGGAATAAAGATTTTATCTTGAGGACACCATGTGGCAATTAACAATGAGCTTTGCTTATACATGTACCTTATACAACGTTCAAAACGGCCCAAAGTCATTACAGTGGTATCGATGCATTATTTTATCGTTACACATAATGTAAGCAGTTCTCTACTCAAATGGTATTGACAACGTCAGTAGCATTATTAAAATTTTACACCTGCATTTAGAAATGACTTTTGTCAAATTCACTGAAAAAAGAAAAAATGATATACATTTAGCAGGAAGAACGTCACGTTGTCTGTTTTGTGAACAGTTCTATTTCAGACAAACATTTACAATATTGCTGTTTTATAAACGTTTTGTCGGATATGTAGCATTTACTACGGAATTACGTCTTTATTCACAATAATCGTATCCATGTAACAAATGTTGTAGGCTTAATAGTTTGTTAATCGTTTTTGCATTTTCATAGCAGCACTTGAAAGTGCTCTTCCTGTAGATTTGTGCAGGTAATGACACTGTAAGAGGCATTAAAAACTTTTTTATTCAGTTATCAACAGCCTCAACGTATAAAATAATATATAACTGACATCACTGTTGATTTAATTTTTATAAATGGCCCTGTCTACAACTAATAATTTTTCAGCGAAGATCGAATCAAAACATTTGAAAGACCATGTACCAAAAATGTTTCCAAGCTGATTTAGGAAAAATACAGAGATACCAAAATTGTATAAAAAACAGTAAAATTTGTTATGTTGTACACATGTTTCAAGGAGTAACCTCTCACAAGCAGCATTTGAATCAAATAATATGGAAAGCCATTATCCAAAAGTCAGAAATGAAGTACCCATAGGAAGTCAAATCTAGTACTAAGGACATCTACCGAGTACCACACACGGAATGAAGCCGAAGTATTTTTATGGGACTGGAATTTTGATAAAGACAGCAAATTTCTAGAAAACACAAGTAAATTTTCGTCTCAGACAAGTCTGACTATTGGACTGTTGAATACCCGCGGGGATCACTGGACCACCAGCAGTGGCATCGGTCAAAGAGTTAAAATATAAAAAAACACTAAAGTTGCATAATAAACAGTAAACTTATGTTATAATGCACACATGTTTCAAGGATTAACCTCTCATCAGCAGCATAAAAAATAAGAATCTAAATGAAAAACTAAGATCAACTAAGCTAGCTAATTTTTCATCTTGTATCTCCATATTTAGATTTAAATTTAATATACTGTATATAAATAGCACAATTAGATCAACATTTGTCATAGTTTGATAAGCAAGGATAAAGGCCGAGATGACACAGATGATACATTCAATCAGCTGATTACAATACATGTGATTCAAAAAAGGCATTTTAAAGATCTACTAGATGTTATTCTTAAACAATATAATACAATAAGGGTACTTGACAAATACTTCATACCACTGTCAGCCATTCGGAATATTTTTATATTAATTTACATACTTCATTCCATTGGTTACACACGTAAAGCACGTACGTTAAAATTCACCTGCTGCTATATTAACTCGAATTTAAACCTAAAATTTATGAAATGTTAGTTTTCAATCTATGGTTTAAGCACAACTTTTTAGTCATCACACATACTAGCTGATTAAATTTGGGCTTATGTAACAAATATTTTGTCTTCATCCTACAAATGCTTGCTCTAGAACTGAAAAATGATTTACTCACATATCTAACATATTTTATATACATCTCATACATTTCATTTTACAAAAGTGCATGTTAGCTGTACGCCTTACAAAATATTTTCTTTCAAAAAACATATGCTTATTATCTTACAGATACTTTGTAAGCAAGTAAAGATTGAAAACACTCTTTTATTCTTTTTGTAGGGAAACGGATGACAGTGATTGTATGAACACTTCGCCAATGATTTTATATTTGTTGACAATCTTGCATCCACGAGTGAAGGAGGTTAATAACAAAATTACCGAACAGAGTGGTCAAGAGCCGAAGTCTATGAGACAAAAAGACAAAATTGTCTGACTTGGTACAGGAATTTCAAAAGAAATGGTGGGTTTTAACCGGTTTTATGGCTAGCAAAATCACCCCTTCCATTGAAGAGAAACATTGATATTTCGACATTTAGCAATAAATCTGCTAAAACCGATGTTGAGGCTGTCTTGAACTTACTATGAAGTATGCTTTTTGTTGAGGGCTTCGTCTTGACTTGAAGACAAGGAACCATTATATTAAAAGCGTTATTTCATTGCTTTGCATTATCATGTATGTGCATAGACTTTGTAGCGTGAAAATTTACTCCAGATCATTTTATCGTTTACAAGAATGTAAAGCTTGGGTCAGGTAATGTACTATTTTTGTTGGGCTGTAAGTATAATTATAATGTAAGTAGAATTGTTAAGGACATAAGAGGCTCTTTTAGGGTTTGACAAGAAATCATTTCGGAGACAAATAATGGACAAGCTGGCCTTACTTATCATTTTGTGCAGAAGTGTTGAGATGTGTAATGCAAACGTTACAAGATCTTCAAAAGTGAGTTTGCATTTTCAACAAAAAACAAGACTATGAGGTATGAGCAGCTCATTGTTGAAGGCCTAATGGTGACTTCAAGATGAAGAACAACAAATAAAAGCGTTGTTCCTTTGCTTTTTTACCATGTATTTGTAGAGACTTTGCCTCACGTGTTTTTACTCCATATCCTTTCATTCATCATAAATGAAATGAAATTAAAAACTCTAATAGCACATGAAAATTGTTTCTTTGTTTTAAAATATATGTCACTGTTGTTATGCATGATATATATTTTGTTGCAAAAACAGGTGAAAGAGATAGTATATTTTCACAGGAGTTTATAATAGACATCTATGTGGTGCCATCTGTATACTTTTTACATTTAAAAAACTGACATTGAGGAGACTTTTATGCATAATATATTTTAGAAACATCTGTTATTATATAATCAATAGTGTTATTGAGAGGGAAAATGTTTCAATACAAATCAAAAGTTCTGGAATCATGTTAACTTCCATTATCTTTAACTAACTTTAAAAATAAAAGTGTTCATTGTATTGTAAACACCTGTACATTGAGACCTCCGATACTTGTATAAGTTACTTTCTCTTCATCTGAATATGATATATATGTAACGTATAAAATCGCTCATCGTTCACTTTCATATTTGCCATTAGACATATGCAAAAGTATCACAACGATTAGTAAAAAATCACTCTTACATTACGACAAAAATGACCTTTTAAACGTTTCATTTTAGAGCCTATTAAGTGCAATGGTTAAAAATATCGATCTGATCTTAGCAGTTCGGTAAGTGAATTTTTCCCTAGCACAACATAACAGTATTATAGACTGATCTACTTAAAATAAAATATAGGATTCAGACGCATATGTTTTTCGTACGTTGTGCGATTAGATTGAAGAGTTAGGTTTGGTATTCATGCAAAAATTAAATGGATTAAATTGCTTCGAAAATATATTATTAATTCGGTACAAAGTAAATTACAGCAAATGTGCAGATACCTGATAAAGATGATGTTTACAGTTACCACATTCATCGTTGTTTATTTACTGTTTTGATATCATGATGTAATTTCTTGGTCGTCTTGGCTACTTTAGACAAATAGGTGTTTGAGGATTGGAGAAACATTACCAAAACTGGGGTTAAAAATGCTTAAAACAAATTAGTTTAAAATGATTGACGAAATGAATTCAAAAAGTGTTTTTATGTCGAATCAAATAATAATAATAATAATAATAAAATGGACTTTTTTCAGAGTTTTACGATATTTATCGAAACTGAAATCAAAACTACGTACAATCTACTTGGAGAAAAGCCTGTTTTGACCAAAACAAATCAAAATGTATGGTTGCTTAGTTGAAAAAGTGGTCTTTGTCAATCTCAGTAAATTTATTGATAGAATTTCAGTCAATTGTCCAATTGTGGGCTAAAAAATTAAAATCAATCTATAAGAACGGCTCATTCCAACAAATTACAAAATAAATGTGAAAAACCAAAATAGTTATTAAATAAGAACTTTTAGAAAAATATATAGTTCCTGAAATTGCTAAATTTTAATAATAAATTGTAAAATCAAGTAATTAATCAGTCTTTTAATTTTTTTAGGAATTTACCAAGGTAAGAAGCAGAATCAAAATCTCAAAGGATTTTTTCAGATTTCAGACTATAAGACAAATTCTTCAACAAAGCTCAATTCTTTGATAAAGCAAAAAGAAGTTGACGTCGTATGCAACATTCCTGGCAATAAACACACTGGGCTTCTTATTTGTTCAAAGAAATCAGAAAAAAGTATTGCGAATCTACTTAATGTGCATAACGATAGTCCCCGACGGTATAAAGTCAAATCGTCAAGGACTTCTGTGCCAGCGCCCAGAACCAATCATTCGAAACGTTTCAATTTCTAAAGTTATGCCAAGGTTTTCTACTATTGACTCAATGATTGCCCTGTGGTTGTTTATATGTTGTGTCTTTTTGCCGGGCAACGGAATACTTTGTCAGTTAATTTCATGTTTGTTGACGATCTCGCATCCATGGAATGAACAACATGGATGTGGTGTTGCTCGACATCTAGCAATGAATTCCGCTCAAAACGGTGCTAGGGGTCGTCGTGAACTTACTATAAGGTATGAGCAAAGCTCATTGTTGAAGGCTTAATAGTGACTTCATGAATAACAACAATAAAAGTGTTGTTTCATTGCTTGTTTTTAACCATGCGTTTGTAGTGACTCTGTCTCATGTGCATTTACTCCATATCCCTTTATTTAATATTCTGTTGTTTTATTCTATTTCTTATTGTAGTTTATAGTTAATTATTTCACATATCTAATTGTATTGTTTATTCATTTAGTGAATCAGTTACATTACGTGTTTAGTTTCATGAATTTTAGCTCAGTGCCTAGGTAAAAGTCCGAACTTCCAAATCAATATAACACTGTCATAAATGTGATACAATTCTAATATCATACCAAAATCAATAGACGTTATCAAATTATGTTTAAAATTAACTTTTTAACTGAAGATCTATTGATAATACCTATATTCACTTTAACATGGAGATTGTTTTTGTAAGTAGTAAATATGAATATATTGCGGAAGCTGTACATTTGATGGGTAAACTACTTCATTCAAAGAACTCTAAATTGTGATGGAATTGAACCTAATTTTGTTATAAAGTAAATTATATAACCAATAAACGGATATGGAGTATTAGATAAATCTGGTAAAATCAAGCAATGAAACAACGCCTTCATTGTTGTGTTGTTCTTTATCTTGAAGTCACAATGAGGGCTTCATTTACATCATGATGCGTCAAAACGGCCCTAAATATAAATTCAAGTTGTAACAGTATTATTAGTGTATTATTGTTTGACTCTCATCGTGATTAAAATCGTAACAAGTAATCCAAGCTGTTCTCTACTTAAACCATATTGATAGGGTTAATTATTAAAATTTACCTATTCGTTCAGCAATGACTTTTTTTTCAATTCACTGTAACAATTTTTTTTGGGGGGGGGATACAGTAGGAAGATTGATTTGTTTATTTTGACCTGTTTAAAATGTGCAAAAAAAATGATCTCACTGTTTGCAGTACAAACGTCACGTCGTTTGTCATGTCAACAGTGGTATTTCAAACAAACAATAGCAAATGTTTGTCGGATATGCCGCATTAACTGTGGAATTACGTCCTCATTTACAATAGTCGTATATTTGTTAGTAATGGTGTAGGCTTAATAGTTTGTCAACTGTTTTTGCGTTTTCTTAGCAACACTTTTAGTTCTCTTCCTGTAGATATTTGTAATGAAAGATGCTGTAACTAGCTTTCAAAAAGTTATTTTAATATCATTGCATGTTAGCAGCCTCAACATATAAAATATTATATTACCGTTGTTATATTTGCAAGACCATTGACAAAAAATGTCAAAGCTGATATAGAACAAATAGCAAATAGGATCTTTATAAAAAGCCAAAATCAGCTTAGCTAAATATTTTTTTATTGTGTATCTCCATATTTAGATTTAAATGTAATTGAGTGTATATAAATAGTACAATTAGATCAACATTTGTCATGGTTTGTCAAGAATCCATAAAGGCCGAGATGAATTCAATCAACTGATTACAATGAACGTAATACACAAAAGGCACTGTACAGATGTAATTGATACTATATTTAACCAATATAACACAAAAGGGTACTTGACAAATTTTGCATACCACTGTGAGCCATGCGGAAGTTTTTCCTACTTAATTCCATTCATACTGATATGCTGGTTAAGATCAGATGCACCTGCTGCTTTTCAACTAGGACAAAGACAATGAAACAATATTATATTTCCCACTAAAATAAACACGAAAGGGTTAAACCACTTTTTAATTATCTCAAATACTTGTTTATACAATTTTGTCTGTTTCACAAATGCTTTGTCGTCATCCTGTATATACTTGATCGACAACGTTTACATCTCGCAAATATTTCTACATCTCATACTGTTTTTTCTACAAATGTGTGGCGTTTGTGTACGCCTTACAAATGTTTAGTTTCAACTCGCATATGTTTTGTTCATATCACACAATTATTTTGTAAGATATAAAAAGTACTTCATTTCTACATAGTACCAAAGTCTTTATGTTTATGATTTTGTTTTTCTTTTCCAGATTTTTTTTGTCTCACACATATTCATGTTTTGTCTACGACTCACAATTATAATGTCTTGAATAAAAGACTCGTATATTTTAACTACGTATTACATCTTAACACCGTATTTCCTATTTGTTCCCCTAAAATTCTAAAAATTTTCCAATCGATCAGAGACACATGTGCAAGTAAATTTTAACATTTTGATCTGATTTTTTACTTTTCTATTTAGATTTTATTTTTATTGTTCTATATCAGCTTTTACATGTATCTCGGTTTATGCTTTGATTTGATATGCACTGAAGAGTAATAAGTTGTCGAAATTCGCTTCTGCAAAACCTAAATTTATAGTGACTTCGGTATTTTTTGACTACCGACTTTGACATTTNCAGTTTCACTGGAGTTCACACTGTGAGTGCCTTTGTTCTGAATGTTGTGGTTTCTGGTTCTGTGCTTTGTGTCTGTCTGGCGTCATTATTTTTGTGTCTAACGTCATTGTTTTCTGTGTTCTCGTTTTTGCCCTGTCTTTGGACTTCGATTTTTGTGAATTTCACCCCTTTTGTTCCTTCGGTATTCTACTGCCGTTGCTTCATTAATTGGCAAATAAAGGGATATGGGGTAAATGTACATGGGACAAAAAATCCTAAAATACATGGTAAGATTAAGCAAATGAAACAACGCTTTCATTGTTGTTCTTCATTTTGCATATGCAGAAGGTAAATTCACAGTAACTTCGGTATTTAGTTATTTGAAGTCACTATGAGGTCTTCAACAAAGAGCAAACACTCCTACCACACAATAACTTAAAGACGGTCCCTAGCACCGGTCTGAGTGGAATTCACTTGCTAATTGATGAACAAAGCTACATCCACGTATCCATTTATCATGTATCATGTCCGTTTCATAATAAATCAAGGAGGATTTTTCATATATTAACTAAATACCAGCGTTAGTGTAAATTCAGCTTCTGTGCTGGCCAATTTGAAAACTTATGTTTAACGCTAATTTGAAGTTAAAATTTTAACGTCAACATTGAATTTAATATGTCAAATGGTTTCATGTGAAATTTATTTTAACAAAATTTGCCTGTGTACTAGAATGTAAGTTATCTAGCGTTTCGCTGGGTTGTAAGTAAACCATATAGTAGTGGACATAAAAGATTTTGAAGGTTTGAGAGAGACAAATACAGACAGATGGTCGAGTGGGTTTTACTTGTCATTTTGGGGAGAATCGTTGATAAATCTGAATGTAAACAATAAAGGATATACAAAAGATTTAATCAGCAGAATATTTTTTAAATAAATACGAGTAAATAATTGAAATTAAGAACTCTAAGCGCACACACCTACACACGAAATCTGTTCCTTTGTTTTAAAATTGATATAGTTGCAAAAGCAGATGAAAGAGACAGTACAATTGGATAGGGGTATATAATATAAATCAATGTAATACCATCTGTTTACTTTGTACATTTAAAAGTTTGACATTGAGGAGATTTTAATGCATATTATATTTTGAACAACATCTGCAATTATATAATCAATAGTGATATTGAAAGGAAAAATTTTCAATACCAATTTAAAGTTTTAAAATCATGTTCACTTTGTAAAACGAATAATACAAGAGGAATTGCAAATTCTGAATAAAAAAGAAACAGGCATGAAATGAGCATGGCACAGAACACAAATAATAAAGACACAAACACATACAAAGAAGAACAACACAGACCCAATTAAAAAGGCACTGGTGGGATAAGGTGCACAGGTAGAGTAATCATCTCCTACATCTTAAAAGACACCCGCCACGTTGAACATGTCATATCCAGAAGGAGGAAACAACAATCTCAAGCTTTTAAAGGGATAGATATGTTGTTATCTGGGAAAGAGTTATCCCATATCGGTCTACAAGATCGTGATGCCGACTGTTACCTTTCTGTAATGATGCCTTTAAGTCATGGCTTACATACCCGTGTTTCAGTTACAAAAAATATGCAAAAGAAATCACCCTTATATTACGACAAAAAATGACGGACCTCTTTATGTTTTACTAGTAAGTTTCATTTTACAGCCGATAAAAGAGATCGACTATATCTTACTTGGTTCACTTGAAATAAATACATATGATGCAGTAAGATGCATATAATATGCATATCTTTTGACATTAAATAGCAATGCCAGGCCATTTTGGTGTCAAAGTGCATTTTGATCATGCAGAAAGGGAATTTATCTGAACTATTCACTAAAACGCTGTAACTTTGTTTCTAGAATGTAAATATCAAAATACCGAAGTAACTGTGAATTTATTTTCTGCATATGCGCATGTCGACAAGTTATGTCTCCTCAGTGCAGATCAGATCAAAACATTTGAAAATTAATAAACCAAATATGTGTAAAATCTGATAAGAGGACAAATTACCTGAAGGATAAATAAGGGAAAGCCAAAATCAGCTAAAGGCGGAAATATGCAAAAGGGAGATGCTCCTTAGGTTTAAAACAATTTTTTTTTTAAATTTTGATATTTTGATGTTTTCAAATAAAATCGGTTTTTGGGCCAGCACCGAAGTGCTTGCTACTGGTTGGTGAATACCCCTGTGGACTAACAGTCCACCAGCAGTGGCATCGGCCCTCTGGTAATTAAAGTGCGTCAAAAATATATTCTTGCTTTTCACTTTGGTCCTAAATAAACATTTTTATTTCATTGCAGGAACTGTACAGATATCTGATAAATATGATATTTACATAATAGAGAAATTAGTAGCAAGTTAACACATTCATCATCATTTATTTACTGTTTTTGATATTATGTAATGTCTCTGGCTATCAGTATACTTCATCTTGGATAATTAGGAAAAAAGTAATAGTTTAACTACGCAAACTGAGAACAAGTTTAGACATTGCAATACTGTCTAGAAATTTAACTGCACAAGTAAAGACTAAAACAGTAATTATTATTTTGCAAAAAATTATTAAGCAGTATAAGGTTTGATTTTCAATATTCTCAGAAGTCACTGCTAAGTTGTGACAAATATTTATATTAAAAAAAAATACCAGATTAAATATAAGAGCCAAAAACCCAAAAGATGTTTAGAGGCTACAAATGAATTGCATAATCTTCACAAGGAATATGAATCCATATCTGCTATGTTGCTAGGTGTGCTATATATATATATATATATATATATATATATATATATATATATATATATATATATATATATATATTTTTTACAATCGTTTGAAATCATTTTTCGCCTTCGTTGTTAATGGTCGCATATACATATTCCCTATCACGTAAACCTGTCAAATTATAGGATTTATCCGGCGATTTCACTTCAGCAAAATGTAAAACTATAAATGTCCAAGAGATCAAATCAACGATCAGCCATGAAAGGGCAGTTGAAATTGAGATACTCCCTTCTCTCTTTAAAGAGTTTTCAATATTGCAAACAATCTTTCGCACCACAACAGAGGTTTCTGATTTCTAGGCTCAGGATTTTTTTATAGAATAACAATTCACACTTGACAAATGTATTTATAATTAAGTAACATAAACGAGATTACATTAAAATCTGAATTGTGTTGATCGTCGGGTTGACCATCTGTCTTTTCTGGTCAGATAAAAAATACTGTTATGAACTTCAAACTGAAAGTCGTTCAATATAACAAATAATCTCAACGTCCATTATTTACTGAAACAAATTGTAAGAGATGAATACTTGGAGAAACAATGAAATGATATGGAATAAATACATACGAGACAAAGTAACTACAAAAACATGGTAAAACTAAACAATGGAACAACGCTCTTATTATTGTTCTTCATCTTGAAGTCACCAAAAAGAACTTCAACAATGAGCTGTGCTCATAATGCATATTAATGTCAAGATGGAAAATGACATAAGAACAGACGCCTATTATGATTGTTTATGGGGGAGTACTTAACCGTGCTTACAATAATTTGGTTATAAAATCCATGGAGTAAGTTTATAATACTCATTTGTATTTTAAATTTGGGAAACACATGTTCCAATTTTGAAGTTAAAATTCTGCAATGCTTTTTTTGTACTTTAATGAAACCCGCGTGAGATACCAATTAATCAAACAATAATGCCAATTGAATAAAGATCACAAAATCGAATTAAATTTATGTGTATGTGTTCGAGACCATACGCGTATTTGGAGCGTAAGCGTACGGTCCGGACCGTATGCCGTATACTCATATGGTCCGATCGTACGCGTATGGTCGGACCGTATGAGTATACGTGTACGTTCTGCTATGAGCCGTACGCGTATATTTAGACCGTATGAGTACAATGAAAAAGACAGACACTACAGTTATTCAAAAAAGAAGTAAGTTACAGTCAAAACTGATAGTACTAAATACCACTGAAAAACCGTATAAATTATTAGGTCTTTATAACTTTATTTGCACTAATTTATAAAGCAATAAATTACTTATATAACTGAAATGACCATATATTTCTTTTTTTTACGAAACACTAGGTTTTTTTTATTATCATCTTATCTCAAATAACGTTCAATTGATAGGTCAATTTTATAAAAGCATCTCCAAAACATCATTTCGGTAAATTCTTATTTTTTCTTATATTCTTTATAATAACGATTTTTAGTTAGTCGTTTCTAAACATAAGAATTTAATTTATTAAATAATATTGTATACGGTATAATAATTTAGTGATACATTATCCAAGAACTCGCAAGACTTTGAAATAGCCAGATCGTACGCGTACGGTCGGACTACACGCGTACGGTCCGACCGTACGGATATTTGGAAGAAATACTCGTATGGTTCAGACCGTACGCGTACGGTCCAAATACGCGTATGGTCTGGAACATATGCACATTTTCAAAGTTATGTCTAAGTCAATGACCTGGAATTTCAAATAGCGAAAATGTGCAATTGCTTTTCAATATAAACTGGGAAACGAATACCAAGATGCAGAAAATGAAAATATTGCAAACCCGAAAACATGCCAATATATATGAATAAAAAGGAAAAGAGAAATATGGCATAAAGGAAATTAGGCAGAATCAGTTTGAACCACAACAAAAGCTGGATGTATCAACTGGTATTTTAGTAGGGATAAAACGTTTCGTGTCTGGGAACCTTCACACTATCGATGAAAAGTTTCGATATTAATTCATAGTCAGTGTATGTCAGTCCGGTAATAAACTAGATCTTCTAAAATGTCTATTCTCTGTGAAATAGAAACATTGCAACAATCTGTAAGATAATTATGACGAGCTTAAACTCTGTATCAGTGCCAGAACATAAAATCACCGACAGCTGAGTTGGTAATATCAATAAAAGACCACCGCTGAAGTACTGACGACTGTACATGAGTCGTTGATAAACACCAAGGCCCAGCGCCGAAATACTTCCATGCCAACATTCCATACTAACAATCCGTTACAATTTGCAACTATTAGAAAAACTTGGATATGAGCACACGAACGGTTGACTACTAGGACTAAGACCTTTGTGTGGACAGGTTAAACTTCTCCTGCTATGCATTAGACAACAATTGTTTGAACAGTATATGTTTACTACGAAAGTGTATATCAAAACCGTTATATGATAAAAGATTATTGAAGCTAGATCAGGTGAAATGTCAACAATCTAGTCGAAACCTGTAATATTTTCTTTTTTTAGATGCAAATTGGCGATGGTGTCTATAAAACTTCCGGATGAAAATTTCACTTTTCCGTATACTATTGGTGTGATAGTTTTTGGTAAATTTAAGAGGAAAGATATCTACAATTGTTCAAAATTACGATCACAGACCACAAGACATTTGGTAAGACATTTGTATCTTTTGGTGAAACCCTTGCACAAAAAAGGTGGTTTTCATTTCCGAATTGGTTTAATAACCCACAAAAATAAGCTACAGAGTCTTGATTATCTACATGTTAACAATTGCCTTATTTTCGAGGAAATGTTTATAGTAAAATGGAATAAAAAGATAACAGGAAACACCTACAGTGGCCGAAAAACATAGTCACATGCTACAATGTACCAAGAAACCGCAAAATAAACCAGAGGCTCCCGGAAGCCTGTATCGCTCACCTGGCTTTCAGTTGCCACAATCAAGATAACATTGTAAGTTATACAAATGAACTTCAGTCCCTCAAACTTTGGTAGTTCCAACACTACCAATATCTTGAACTGTATTTCAAGTCTGATCATGTTTTACTATATTTCTTGGTTGGGCTTTTTTGACAAAAACATTCTTGCTAAGGACCACTCTCGACACAGGTTTTGAAGTTGAGACATCATTTTATAAATGGAAGTCAACAACAATTTTCAACACCATAATTTTAAGTTATGACATCAATATCTATTTGGAAACAAAATTTCATTGAAATCAGACTATGTTGAATTTTTCTGCCTTTTTTGTGGCCATTTTGAAAATAGCGCTCAACAAACAATTTTCAAATCTGGTTTTGAAGTCCCAACATCAATAATTATTTGGAAACCAAATTTCATTGAAATCAGACAATGTTGAATTTTCCACCTTTTATGGTGGTCAACGAACAATTTTCAACACCAGTTTTGAAGTCGCAACATCAATATCCACTTGGAAACCAATTTCATTGAAACCGGACAATTTTTCTGCCTTTTTTGGCAGCCATTTTCAGAATGGCTGTAAGAAAACAATTTAAACATCAGTTTTGAAGTTGCGAAATCAATAACTATTTTGAAACCAAGTTTCATTGAAATCGGACAATGTTGAATTTTCCGGCCTTTTTTGCAGCCATTTTGAAAATGGCAGTCAACAAACAATTTTCAAATCCGGTTTTGAAGTCGCAACATCAAAATTGAAACCAACTTTCATTGAAATAGGACAATTTTGAATTTTCCCACCTTTTTTGGCGGCCATTTTGAAAATGGCAGTCAACAAACAATTTTAAACACCAGTTTTGAAATCCATACAGCATGGCAAACATTTTATCAATTTACAATTAACCTTCATCTTCTATTGTTTTGGAAATTAAAGACAAAAATATGAAAATCTTGAAAATTCCGTGAAAAAAAGGGCAATAACTCCTACAAGGGTTTGGGATTTTCTTCAAAATTGCAGGGTTTGTAGATCTTGATATTCTGAACCTTTTTGCAATATACACTTCACCTCTATCTGTAACACCTTTTGAAATAAAAAATAAAAAATGCACAAATTTTGAAAATTTTATGGAAAAAGGGCAATAACTCCAAGACGGGTTATCGGATATTCTTCAAAATTGCAGGGCAGGTAGATCTTGCTATGTTAATCACTTTTATCTCGTCAGATTTTTGATATCTGTAACGGTTTTTGAGTTATTTGCAAAAAAACTGTAATTTGCCCATATGTTCTATTTTTAGTAACAGCAGCCATGTTGTTTAGTCTTCGGACTAATCGAACACAATTTTGAAACTGCATACCCTGGTCATGCTTCAGGCCATGCTTGATTACAATTGGCTCAGCAGTTTCAGAGGAGAAGATTTTTGAAATTGTTAACGGACGGACGGACGGACGACGGAAGCAAAGTGATGGCAAAAGCTCACATGGCCTTTTAGGCCAGGTGAGCTAAAAACACAATAAAAAAATAAAAGACAAATGTAAACAACGATAGGAACTCGGGAAAGTCGGACTTGTAACCGGCACTAGCAAAGGCCAGTGGTAGGGATAAACCGGTATATGGGTACCCAATACTCCCCTTTCTCTGTCCCGTTTCCCTATAGTATAATAAACCTACGAATAAAACCCAAAACAGGTAGACTACTAACTCCATGATTTTTCTTGCTCCTTTTAAAGAAAATACTTTAAATTTATCGTATACACGTAAATCTTATGTAGGTCAGTAAACATAAATAAATTACAGAATTTGTTGTAACTAGCGGGCAAACGTAACACATATATACATATTTATTTTTTGTCAAGGCCTTTTCTATTTATAAAAACAAGAGTAAACACTTGTTTATCTGTTTGAAAGGGGTGTGGCCCGCAGAATGTCAAAAAACGGAAATAAATCCTAGGAAAAATTACAGATTATATGTTTTGGAACAAATGTACCGATTTTTCGACAAAAAATTCAAATACTCATAGACTAAAAATACGAATAAAAGTATCTAAATCATTTAATACCAAAGTTGTTGTAAATTATGCCTCTGAAAAGTTTAATTAATAGAATAAGTTGAGTCTCTTTCAACATGCTTCGATGACTGAATGTAAAAAAAATAAGGTAGGGGAATAATAACCTAAAGAATTTAAACAATACCCAATAGTCAGCTACGGATAAAGCTTTGCATCAAAATCGAGTGACTGGCAAAGCTGAGAAAAATGTTCGGATGTTTTTGTATTTTTTTACTTAGATTGGTCATTTGCCATCATCAACATTTATTCTTTTTGTGCATTTAACCTGCTCATTTTACTCTGTGGAAAGACAAACCACTTATGATGCAGAGTTTTATACACCTGTGTACTTTTACATATATATTCAAATTTGCACTAGGGTGCAAACGCAACTGCCCACGTGTGTTAACTTAACAAAAGGTGTAAATTTGCACGAGGTCAGGGGCAAGTGTAAATAGATACCGGTATTTTCAGATGTGTAAATTTACATGGTGTATAATATAAGCATGTAAATGCAAACTTAAAAATGCACAATGTGTAAAATACAGCTTCTTTCAATTAAACAGAAGAAAAGGGTCTTGCAGCTTGATTGAACCCATGAAATAGATGCCCACACAATGAACTGTTCTTTCTATAAAATTCATACTTCTCTGACGGCCTTGTCTGAAATTGCGTTTTTTTTTTTGGCCTATTATAGGAGAAGTTTGTTTCTGATTGGAAAAAATGAAAGAGGACATATTGCAACCATATGTTTTTCTATCACTCTTACAATTTTAAAGATCTAATGAAAACTTTCAATTTTTGTATATTTTTCGATCCTTTTCACTTTTTATCATTGGCTCTTTCAGTGAATATACACACCTCAGATAAAATCGATGTAAATGCATAGCAAAATGACTTTTACATACTAGTGCAGTTTTACATACATGTAAATTTACATACTGGTGTAAATCTTGTGCATGTAAACGGGGCATTGGTTTATCGTGCTGCTGCTTCATCACTCGTCCTTTACTCGATTATTGTTTGTGAATTTAAACGTTTCATAATTTCGTCTCATAATTAAAATGTCATTTAATTTCAGCTTCCACTACATAGAAAATGTACTCTCTATTAATAATAAAAAATGAAGGTTTATTTACACCAGATTTATCTCAGCTTCAAATTAAAGAGTAATTCAGCTTCGTGCTTATATGTTTTGATGTACATTGACGAAAATGGACGCTTGAAATCTTAAAGCTACATGACAGACGTGATGATTTTAACTTTATAATAGTGAACTACACTTTTTGAGCCACAATTTACCTACCTCTCAAGCATATGGAGTGTACATTTTACAGTTGATACGTTACTATCGAGCATGTACTTTATACAGTGATTTTTAATAGAGTAAAAACACTGTCCCAAGAGCTGCTAAATCAGGAGTTTGTTCAGCCTCTGTTTCTTTCATCTCTTCATAAATCATATATTACCATGACACCAATGTAAGATATGACATGTCTGTATCCCAAATTTAAACGGACATTTTCGGCTAGATTTTACGTGTTCATTGATTTGTCATAACCGGTTTTGACTCAATCCTGGATTGCCTCACTGATAGTGTGACGGGTGCCGCTAGTGGAGCACGCAATGCTTACCTTTCATGGGAGTTCACACTATGAGTGCCTTAACTCTGAATGTCGTCTTTTATTTCCGTACCTTGTGACTGTCTCATGTCTTGTATTGTCTGTGTTCCCGTTGTGCTATGTCTATGGACTTTGATTTTTGTTATCATCATTTCCATTGTTCCTTTGGTATTCTACTGCTATTGTCTCATTTTGATAACATTCAGATTTTACTAAGTTTCACTGTTACAAAGTTTATGAACTATTCAGTCTCAAATTACTGAAGTAAGTTAGCACTGAACCGTCATTCTAAAACGAGTAACTCGAGGACAATGGCAATATCAGAACTAGAGCTGTCGCCGAATGGCAACCAATTATGCTCCCGCTCATTGAACCCTGAATCAATATGGCAACTGCGTAATTTAGTGTGTGTTGACACAATACAGGTGTTGACACAGTGCAAGTATGGACACAATGATATGCCTCCCTTTTTTCCAAATTATATAAAAGGGAAGAACTGAGTCTGAAAATCAATTCTATGGGTGCTAGGCAATCTTCCTGTAAAGTTTCATCCATTTTGAGTCACTTTGAATTTTCCCGCCTTTTTCCAGTTTCCATGGCAACGGCAGCCATTTTGAAAATTCTGAGACCCAAAATCATTTCTATGGGTGCTAGACATCCTTCTAGTAAAGTTTCATCAAATTTGAGGTACTTTGAATTTCTACGCCTTTTTTCAGTTTCCATGCCAACCGCGGTCATTTTGAATATTCCAAAAGACATGTGTGTGCACATCTACTTATTGTAAGTTAGATTCCTTTGAAGTAGTTGGAATTTGTTTGCAAACTTTCTAAAAAAAACATGAATAGTTATGTTTTTCATTCGTACGGACGGACAATAGGCCCCCCGACTTTTCGTCGCGGGGGGCATAAAAACAGAGAAACAAGGAATATGAAAAACACACACACAGATGAGCAACACGGACCCAATTAAAAAGGGTGAGCTGAGATAAACCGGTAGAGTAAGCATCCTTTGCTTATTATTAGACACCCATCGTGTTGAACATGTCAAATCCGGTAGTAAACGCAAATCCTGCGGAGGAAACAACAAATTTTAGCCTTTATAGAAAAATGTGTTGTATTCTGGGAAACCAATATTCCAGCGCGGTCCGCAAATTAGGAGATAACCATACTTTATTTTAGGATCTGTCGCAAATTGAGTTTTTAGGCGACGCGTTTGCTGAGCCGGTAAACGAATGTTTGCATGCGACAGTAAAATCCTAGATTTACCACTGAAGATCCTAAAATACAGTTTGGTTATCTCTATTCTAATGCAAATCCCCCAAGAACATTTAAAATCGATTTCAAAATTACAGGAAGTACGGTATGCGTCTGAGCAATTACGTTGCTATTGGTTCCGAACGTGGATATTACCCCCTCAAAATTCTGACGCCACTCAATCAAAATAAGCGTTACAAACATAACTACATTAGAATTTGTGATGTAGACCGTAGAATTTCTGCAGTGATGGCTTTAAGTTATGGATACCATTGCTTAAGTAGCTTAATTATGAGCAACCTGGCTCTATCAAGAAAGTCACTGTATCGACCATGGTCTTTTCAAGTCCGTTATTCATTCTCAAACTGGAGTCCCTAGTGGTTTTACGGATTCTGATTTATGCAGTTAAACGTGCTAGGCGTTCAATAGCTGTATAAAAATGTCTTAACAGTAAAAAGAATTTGATAAGCGAAGTTGGAAAATCAGGCAGTGGTTTGCACATTAGAAACTTTGTTTTTAAAAATCGTTTAGCAACACAAATAATCTTCATGATAGGGTTTGATGTTTAATTTACTAACTAATTTACTAACTTCAAAACAAACGAGCATAGCAAGGGAAATAAGCACTGGAAAATACAAAAGGGGAATTAACTACATGTACTTGATTTGTGCAAAATTTAATATTTTTTTTTCAAGGAATTTAATTTCATATTTTGAAGCATTTATGGCGGATATGCAATATTATATGACTCTTTGTTTTAGAATTTATATAAAACCAGATTTGGATTGAAACCAAGCAATTACTAGGAACAGTTTTACAATGTGTTAGCCATGACATAGGGTATTCCTGATTTCTTTATGGACGCCCTTTTAAAAAATCTATATCCGATATCTGGTTGTTTTGAACTGAATGGGCGGCATATCTATAAAAGGCTCCTAGAAACTGTCAAAAGTATTCAATTGTCCTATGAAAAAGGGCTATTCTATCTACTCTTTGTTGTTATTGAGCTATAAGAAACACTCGAAATCAGGATTAGATATTTAATTGCAATTATGTACGTCTCTTTTTACTTTTAAATATAACCTTTTATCACGACATGGCACAAGTAAACGTGTAAAAAAATCTTTTACCACTTTAACCGCAATATTTAGCATTTGTTGGAAACTGTATATACAATACACTTTTGTAAAAATGATAAAGTATTGAAAGACCAATTCAACTGTGATCAGATATAAGAAAAATTCCACCACCCCCCTTTTTCGTTTGCTTCTGGAGCAACTAACTTGGTATCTTTCAATTTGTTTTGTAATCTACATCTGCAAATCGAGGAAAAATGACATACTGGGTTTAACTAATAATTTAAATGTTAATCAATGCAATTATAGTTATAAAGTCAAAATTTATCACTGACCTTATTTCTTCACAATTTCTTCTGGTATTGATAAAAATCCAGTGACTGTAGAAAACTTACAATCGTTCCTGAAGTTGACTACTGTAATTAACTGGTTATCCAAACAGCAAGATATTCTAGAATATAAATGTTTATATAATTAACAGAAACAAAATAGAGAAATTATGTCTGTAATTTTGATGTATATATCCCCATACAGACAATGCCTATAGGATGAGAGAGATTTATATCATCTGTTACATAAAAACTATTACCACAAGTTAGGAGCTTTATAAAAGGTATATCAAATGGCCAGTGGATTAAACGTAAAAATTATGACACTGCCAATTAGATAAAGAGAAGGATCTTATAGGGTTAAAACATCCAATCAACTACTTCACATTAAAACATTGTTGGAGTACCCTTGTATGGTTGAATAGAGCTTGTATATGGATCAAATTTATCTGATGATAGATTTATTACTAAAATACCGAAGTTACTGTATGTATAATGCTACTGTAAAGTACTTTTTGTTAAATTCACAATAAAACTATGATGTATTTAACTGGAGTGTTGTAAAGGTAATTATAAACAATGAAAATGTTATCGTTCTAAGTAATTAACACAGGACATTAACCTATAACAAAGAACATGTATTTGTCGTTTATTCGGGGTTGTTTGTTATGAAAAATTGAGTATCATACTGCTTTTTTGTTAAAAAAGTATGTTTTTATGTTATGTTCAACTGCGTATAATGGTACCATAGTGTCCAATTAATTTATTGTGTATAACAATCATTTGATTGATTTATTAATGGGTAAGATTTCTGTGCCAAGTGAGTAGTATAAATGCGCAAAAAAAGCTATATATAACAGTGAGAGATAAAGGTAAGCATGTTTTAATGTAAGCATGCAATTGCCAATGTTGCCGGTTTGCTGATAAGTTTCATTCTTCAAACGGGTAGAGTATTCTGTCATTGATCGATTCCACTTTTTTGTAGCTTCTGACCTAACAATACTTGGTCGAAATACATTTTTCTCTACTAGTTTAAGTAGGGAGAAGGCCAATGTAAAAGCGCATAGATGACCACAGGTAGCATTAATACTCTTCATTTGATACCATTTGTCCCATAGATAAAGCACAGTCATCAGGTTACTTTTAACAATAGAATAACTTGTTGAAGTACGTAATAATTTCTTTCTTTTTTCAAGCTTGTAGCACATTGTAATTGTAGAAGAATTTCTTATTATAGGTATTTGTGTAATAGTTATCACACGAGGACAGTCGGGATGAGCTTATACAGACACACCAAGTCCGATTGTGATAACTAATTTACATCAAAGCAAATTTTATTAAGTGGAGGAAAACCGATATACATTAAAAAAAATTGTTTCCATGCTTATAAAGTCATTAGATAAATAAATTTTACTATAATAATAACATATATCATAACTGTGCCCCACAAACGATTCTTTATATATGATAACACCTTAAGCCCAACGAGTTCTAGGTGTAGTAGGTAAGACGTAAGTTAATAAACTAAACGACCCTGGTTCGAGTCCCACTATGGACAGTGTCATTTTTCCACGTTTAAAAATCTTTATCTTAAAAAATTTTAAGGATTGTAAAACATTAAATTTTACTGAGTCAAAACAACTGAAAAGTTCTCAAAATCTGGCCTTGACAAAAACAAAAAATAGTAATGGTGGATTACATGATACCCCGCCACGTTTCACAAAATTTCTTAGTTAAAAGGGGCATAACTCCACAACGATGTGTACCGCTGAAACCAAAATTATACTTGGCCTGTGTTTTGTGGTAAACAATTTACATACAATGTTTAAAGACAGCATGTTATTTCATCCACAAGTTATGAGTAAAAAACCCTAAAATTTGCTAAATTTCAAAGTTTCAAGGGGCATAACTCCAGAACCCCTTGGACCTCGGAACCCAAAATCGAACTTGACCTGAGTTTTGTGGTAAACAATTTACATACCAAGTTTGAAGACCTTGTGTTATTTCGTTCACAAGTTATCAGTCGGAAACCCTACATTTCGCAAAATTTCAAAGTTTAAAGGGGCATAACTCCAGAACCCCTTGGACCTCGGAACCCAAAATCGAACTTGACCTGAGTATTGTGGTAAACAATTTACATACCAAGTTTGAAGACCTTGTGTTATTTCGTTCACAAGTTATCAATCGGAAACCCTAAAAATCGCAAAATTTCAAAGTTTAAAGGGGCATAACTCAAGAACGTCTTGGACCTCGGAACCCAAAATCTAGCTTGACCTGAGTTTTGTGGTAAACAACTTACATACCAAGTTTGAAGACCCTGTGTTATTTCGTTCAAAAGGTATCAGTCGGAAACCCTAAATTCACAAAATTTCAAAGTTTCAAGGGGCATAACTCCAGAACCCCTTGGACCTCTGAACCCAAAATCGAACTTGACCTGAGTTTTGTGGTAAACAACTTGCATGATAAGTTTGAAGACCTTGTGTTATTTCGTTCATAAGTTATCAGTCGGAAACCTTCGGGGGACGGACGGACGGACAGACAGACAGACAGACAGACGGACGGACGGACACACGACTGAGGGTATCATATAATACCTCGCCACTTCGCGTGGCGGGATATAAAAAAATCTTTTGTTCTAACTGGGGTGAGATTGCTAGGGTGATCCGACTCAGATCACCCCAACTGGAACAAGAGAGCTGGGATGTAACAAAAGATAAAGACACATGTGGAAGAACAATTTTAAAGAAAATATATGAAAAACTTACGACAAACAAGTTATCAGTTACACTTGCTGTCTCCTGTGTAAAGGGAAAACTTTTTAAATGGATATTTACGACAGTAAAATTTTAGATTTACTTCCTCAAATCTAAAGATTCAGTTTGTGAATAAATAAAGTTTTAAATCTTTCTTGAAAATTATCAAAAGTTTGGCATCCACCTGCATAATGACATGCGTATCTGTTGGTTCCAGTCGTGCATAATGGACATTATTCCTGAATATTTGCTGTTAAATCGAAATAAGCGTATTTACCATTTATTTTAGTGCATATGTTCTCATTTCCCACTTCGTTTGAAACGGTACACCAAACATATCGAAAGTGACATAGAATTTTCCGATTTACGTGGCAGAATATGTTACTGTACTTGATAATGTACATCCATTTTTCATGCTTTAATAGGTATTTTTCATTAAGAAATATACAAACATTTTAATATTTGGAGAAACTCAAATAAAATTTATACTGTAAAATTCTTTGCAATGAAAATTAAACATGGAAGGTTATTTCAAAAAAATTTTTACAAAGAAACAACGGCAGTAGAATACCGAAGGAACAAAGGAAGCGAAGACCACAAAAATCGAAATCCAAAGACATGGCAAAAACGGCAACAGAGAAAAACAAAGACTAAACAAGGACGTGAGACAGCTAAAATGCACGGAAATAAAAAGACGACATTAAAAACGAAGGCACTCATAGTGTGAACACCCATGAAAACCGGGAGTGACATCAGG
>MJUU01000149.1:0-51212 GCA_002080025.1 Modiolus philippinarum | reverse complement strand
TGGCATTTACACCATATCGCATACTATCGATATCCCTATTGCTGCATGTTTTCAGCATGTTCAGTATATTTGTGCCAAATTTGAGTACTAGATGGCATTTACACAATATCACATACTATTGATATCCCTATTGTTGCATGTTTTCAGTATATTTGTACCAAATTTGTGTATAAGAGGGAATTTACATCATTTCGCATAATATTAATATCCCTATTGTTGCATATTTTCAGTAAATTTGTACCAAATTTGAGTACTAATTGGCATTTACACCATATCGCATACTATCAATATCCCTGTTGTTGCATGTTTTCAGTATATTTGTACCAAATTTGAGTACTAGATGGAATTTATATCATCTCGCATACTATCGATATCCCTATTGTTGCATGTTTCTAGTAAATTTGTACCAAATTTGAGTATTAGATGGCATTTACACCATATCTCATACTATCGATATCCCAATTGTTGCATTTTTTCAGTATATTTGTACCAAATTTGAGTACTAGATGACATTTACATCATATTGCATACTATTGATATCCCTATTGTTGCATATTTCCAGTAAATTTGTACCAAATTAGAGTACTAGATTGCATTTACACCATATCGCATCCTATCAGTATCCCTATTGTTGCATGTTTTCATTATATTTGCACCAAATTTGAGTACTAGATTGCATTTACACCATATTGCATGTCATCTCTATATATATTGTTGCATATTTTCAGTAAATTTGTACTAAATTTGAGTATTAGATGGCATTTACATCATATCTCATACATTTGATAGCCTTATTGTTGCATCTGTTCAGGAAATTTGTACCACATTAGAGTCACAGCAGCTAGATAGTATTCTGATAAAATGGCATATACTATGCATACACCATATATGTTGCATGGTTTAGACAAATGTGTGCCAATTTTGACTTTTAGTTGACATTTGCAGCAAATTATACTAAATATGAGTGTTTGTAAATTTCTTGCATGTTTTAGGGAACATTATGCCAATGGTAAAATATCATTTTGCGCATGTGAGTACTTGGACATGAATACGTCATATCATAATATTTTCTCGCAAGTTTTTGGGATTGTAAAATTGTTGAAAAAAATATTACTTTTGTCAAGTTATGGCATCATGAACCAGCGCGATCTTCACGAACATAATAATTGAGTGCCCATCGGCGTTCGGCGGAAAATTCAAAAATACGTTAAAATGCAAATTAAAAAGATATGTTTTTCGGTTTTATGTTTTAGTTAAAAAATAAAAAGATATGCGCTTTTCGTCACTACATGTTTTTTGCGTTTCTTTTGGCTAATAGTATTATTTCATGGTTGTAGAAAATAGCAACCTGCTGGCACATAAAAAGCACGATTAATTTTCTTTATCATTGCTTTATACGGTTAACATATTTTTGAAAATGTATTTTATATTAACTTCGATTGCGCCAGTCCCGAGGCACCATGCAGTTCATTGTCTCTCGTTCACATCGTGTCGCTCGATCGTGTGTCTGGTGTATGGTCCAGAGTTACCGAGTACAGAGTATGGGTTATATTATGGTGCATGGTGTATGGTTCATAGTGTATGGTGTATGGTTCATAGTGTATGGTGTATGGTTCATGGTGTATGGTGTATGGTTCACGTTGCAACAGCATACACCATTACACCATACACCATGAACCATTGAACCATACACCATGCACCATTGAACCATACACCATTACACCATACACCATTAAATGGTTATGTTTTACCCTACAAGTACTGTAACTACTCACTTTGTGTATCTTCGATTCGAGTCTGCCCACAATAGCCAGCGATTTACCAGCACCTTTTTCAGAGTTCGTGGTCCTGTGGAGTAGTTGACGGACTTCAGACTGTCGTAGAGGTATTGGTTGGAATCCAGCTCGCCACCTGCTAGATTTCTCTATGTCAATGCCATTAATAAGATCTTACTTATCACTGTTAGAAATTAACAAGTCACGTAAGTATACATTTATAATTCATTTATTTTTATATAAATTCGAAAAACTTTATTTTTTCATGTAATTTCTATACAAATTTATTCCTCTCAATTAAACAGGGATTTTTCTACAAAGATATATATTTTGATGGGTTACCTAATGAAAATGGCATATGAGAACAGATTCAACTCTAATAAGACATCGAAAATCATTTTGCCAACATTCTCATATAGTAAATTCCATTTTGCCCTGGTCAAATCCGGAAGAACGATGCGAAGTTTTAATCCCGAATTCGTCATTTGCAAGAACGAAAGCATAACAGATCTTGACAAAAAAATTTTAGTCGTCAAAATGCCTTTGAGTTAATCCAAGATGTATCCAAAACGGTTATGTCAAATCCGTGAAGATATAAAATCTGTATAAAAATCTTCCGTCTCATTTCTGCAGATATATTCTCGATATAGTGGTGCAAATGACAAAAAGCGTATAGGCAATTGATATGCACATTTATGCATACATAATAACACTGAGCATGTTATGGTATATTTAGGCGAACCTAGGCCTCATCATTCGAACCTTCACGTGCTGACAGTTACTGGTGTATAATATTAGTTTCTTTGGATGCTCACGCCTTTAACATTGTTACGGAAATAAAATGATGATGATGATTGGGTTTTAACGTCCGGCTTATCATACTGATAATTGCGGATAGATTACATTCTTCTTTGTTGTTATTTCTTTCTTTTAGGTTTCACCTTCTTTCTTCCTTGGCCCGACCTGATGGAGTTGACTGTGGCGTCAAAGACGACTGGATGTTCTGTCAGTGTCGGAGGAATCTTGGTACTTCTCCAGGTATACGTTTGCAATGTCGAAGCCCTCGCTATATTGAATGTAGTTGTCTTGGAACTCCATTCTATAGCAGTGTTTTTTTCTAGCTGTATAGGCTGACTGCTGTTGTTGTACCCATCCATTTTCTTCACTCAATTCTTGCTTCTTCATTTCAATTTTTAGTTGGTGTCAGTTGTCTCCCTTTCTTCATTGTTTTTTCAGTGCTGATATTAGACCTGGAGATATTTAGTGGTGGCGGTGTGTTACATCCTTGGCTAACTGTTGCCTTCTGCTATGTCTGTGTCTCTTGTCAAGTTGCTACTCTCGTTACTGTCTTTGCAGTCCTAGTATCAACGGCATTCCTGTTCTGGTGCCATTGGATGAGACGATGAACGTTTCTTCTCCTTGTAGCTCGACAACGGGTCTTTTCCTAGGCCTGGGTCGGTTTCTCCTTAACCTAAATCCGTCAGGTTCACCTCAGTCTTGCTTGCCGAAGTGGAGAAAGTTCATTTCATTTCCATTCCATCTTTAATGGCGACAGCAAGATAGGTTTGGAGTTCAGCTGAAAGTTCCATGTCTGACCGTGACCGGCTACTGAAATGAAAGACATGAGAAGATGTCTTTAAACCCACTATGATTCCCATGTGAAAAATTTTGGATACATCTATCCTTCAGATAAACAACATATTACCTCTCATTTAATTCAAATTTGGCATTACCAGACACCAGATTTTCACCCCCTTAAGAAAGTGCCCTTTGACTGTACTTGTCAGATATTAGGTCTGTTGCTACGTTACCGTGCCAGTCGATGTTCTTCTAATACCTGACCTGAAAGCTGTGCTAATGGTCAACACTAAAACATAATTTTTGCACATATGGAATTTGAAGTCTGATTTTTTTTCATTAACGTCTGCTTCGACGTATTTTCCTCTTTTGTATAAACAATATGATAATCATGTTAATATAAGACCATTGTGTTAGCTTAACAGATGATTTATTTCTGAGCCCATTCTATTATTCGAATGATGTTGATGACCAATTCAAATATCTTGGTATTTGATGTGCAAGTAATTAAAAACATTTTTTTTCACTTCAACACGCATTAATATGGGATTTTCGAGAACAAGTGCCTTCTAATCAGAGGTTTCTTTTCTTATTACAGTGTTTAAAGTGTAACCTTATACCATTTTATGAAGTGAGTAGGGGACGTCAGACATGCTTACGGAAGTGGTGAAGTTTAACTAAAACACAAAGGAAAGAAATGTGTGCAAATGAAATACTAAAAGTGAGCAAATGAAATAAAACCTATGCGCAAATGATATGCAAAAGTGCGCAAATGAAATGCACCGAACCATTTGGTTACCAATTATATAGACTGACAACTAAATTGCTGCTAAACAACTGTAGAAATGGTTTAGCAAATTGAGAAATTGATACGCACGTCTATATTTTGTATGTGTTTTGCGATCGAACTTTAGTCATATTTAACAAAGGCATTCCTAGATTAGGGAAATTCCGTTTTAATTTTTTTTGCAAAGACAAAGACTTTGTATCATTTTATGTAAATATGATATGTATAAAAATATACAGTCCGCCAAAAGTTGAGCATAACCTACTTTTTACACGAACGTCATTTTGAAGCTGTATTGAGGTAAGAGGTTTTGGTTCAAAACACTATGAATGAGATAATGTTTATATTTGGATGTCAAACTTAAATCATTTTTATACGACCGCAAAAATTTTGCGGTCGTATTATGGTATGGCGCTGGCGTCGGCGTCGGCGTCGGCGTCGGCGTCTGTGGACAGCATAACTTTGGTTCTAGTGAACGGATTGTTACCAAATTTTAGCATGATGTTTGTTGGCACAAGCTTAAGCCCGGGTTTTAATTTTGCGTTCCCTGCCCAACCCGTTTTTGAAAAAGAGGCAAAAAGGGCGGTTAAATTAGGTATTTTCGTGTCTGTGGACAGCATAACTTTGGTTCTAGTGGACGGATTGTTTTCAAATCTTAGTATGATGTTTCTTGGAACATTCTTGAGAAACGTTTTTTTTTTTGCTTTAGTTTTTGGCCCCACCCATTTCAGAATTAGGGGCCAAAAAAGGGCTAAATTGGGTGTTTTCACATATTTGACTGTAGAATCTTTATTATTTATTGGATTTTTATGGGGTTTGTTTCAGTGTGCTCCTGAGGAAATTTTCAATCTGAAGTATGCAACGGATTTCACGTAGCATGTACCGCTCACGAGATAAAAGGGGCCCAACAGGGGCTAATCTCAAAAAAAATATTTTTTTTTATTTTAAGTCCGATTTTGATGCAGTTTTTCAATGGATTCCTTGTGAAAAATTAATATGGCACTCAGCTATTAGATTTTTGGTATTTTGTTTCCTTTCTCAGCTATGAGGGGCCGAAGGAGCCAAAATTGCGAATTTGCAGATAATGTGGAATTTCTATTTTTCATCGGATTTCAATGGAATTTTTTTCTTTGGATTCTCCTTGATCTAAACTTTCAGAGGTATGTCAACGGATTTGGCGTAGCTGTTAGCGTTTCCGAGCTACAAGGGGTCAAAGGGGCCAAAATTGCAATTTTTCTAAATATGCCAAGTCTTTATTTTTCATCGGATTTCGATGGAATTTTTTTCTTTGGATTCCACTTGATGTAAGCTTTCAGTTGTATGTCAATGAATTTGGTGTAGCTCTTACCGTTTCTGAGCTACTAGGGGTCAAAGGGGCCAAAATTGCAATTTTTCTAAATATGTCAAATCTTTATTTTTCATCGGATTTCCATGGGATTTTTTTTCATTGGATTCCTCTTGATCTAAGCTTTCAGAGATATGTCAATGGATTTTGCGAGGCATATACCGTTTTTCCAAGCTACAAAGGGTCAAAGGGGCCAAATTGAATTTTTTCTAAATATGTCAAATCTTTATTTTTCATCTGATTTCGATGGATTTTTTTTTATATCTATGGATGTAAAGTGTTAGTTGATAGTAACATATTTTGCATAGCTCTTACAGTTTTTTTATCACTAAGTGATCCAAAGGGTTGATTTTTTTCCGTAGTTTGTTTCCAGCTAATAACTGTGTCAAGCTTCTTTTTGTGTCCATCTTATTATTGTGTCAAGCTCTTTACTGTGTCCACACTTCACTTTGAACTACTTTTGTTGAAATTTCAGTGATCGACATGCTGCGGTCGTATCATGCTGCGCTCGGCGTAGCCCTTTATTCATATTGCTGTGTTTTGTGAAATGTTATGAAACTATGCAATTTAATGACAAAATGTTGTAGCTTTGACCAGAAAAATAAGTTTCAGTTAAATGCATGAATTTTTGAGTTAATGGTCTTCCAAAGTTTAGATTTTATCTGCACTGAAGAGACATAAGTTGTCGAAATGCGCATATGCATAAAATAAATTAACAGTAACTTCGGTATTTAGTTATTTCTGATGAAAATCATTGTTGTTCTTTGATGCAAAGGTAGAACACCAATTTACATTCGTATTTGTATTTTAGATGACAGTTGTAGATATACCAGGTAATGTTTTAATACAAGAGAGATAATCAAATTTTACGGCATTTTAACAGATAGATTTCCACTAATGTGACGAAACGACAAATAAAAACAATTTCGTTTTTGATTTTTGCCATTAAATAAATGTTCTGTTAATGTTAATACCATTTTAGGACAGGTGTGAATTTGAAAAGATTTTTGATAATGTTTAATTTTTTTAAATCTGAGTTTTTGTTGTAATTTCAGAACAACACCTCAATGCCTGTCTGTTTTCAAACAGGTAAGGTTTTATTGGATTCAGAAATTATAAAAATGTCCTTGTAATAATTTCCGATGCATGAAGTTTCTTCTTTTGACACAAATTTTGCTATGATTTCGGTAAAATTTGGATTTTTTTTTCAATTCCCAGAAAAATCTTTTTCAATTATTACGAGACATAACTACCCCAATCTGTAAGTTTTGGTTAAAGATTGTCAATATAGTCTGGTTTGTACATTTTTAGGGAACGTGGGAACTTCTGGAATGATTTTACCACATTTTAGGAAAAACACTCGGTTGACTTTGATTAAATTTGGACGTTTTCCAAATCCGTTAAAAGAATCCATTAAAGCCTAAAATGAACAATTATGGAATGTTGTACCATTTACCCCATAAAAATGATCTGTGAGCAATTATATGCTCAATATTGTAGTAGTTGTTAAAACTGGTATTCTCATACTGAAGGAACAATTTTATCTATGGTTGCGAAAATTATATTTACGATAATCTATTCAAAAGCTGACAGTACCATTACATGCTTCATATTCAGGCTTATCATCATGCAAAATTTTATACCTATAGCTTTCAACATGTTTCCTTGGTGAAATTTTAAAATCTGTAATGCTTATTTATTATCGGACTATATAAGCAAATAATATATTTTATCCAGCAAATTTTGATTTTCCAACCTAGATTTAACCATGAATAACATTTTTAGGAATAATTATGAAACCCACTGACGGGAGGTAGTTTTTCCTGTACTAATACCTTTCTTGGTACATTTCTTATCTCCCCTGGCCAAAAAACTGATTTTTTGTTTTATACCAAAATAAATTACAGTATCTCTAAATGTAAAAGAAATGACAATCAATGATAATGTTCAACTGATTATTCATGTTCAAAACTAATATTTTCACTATTTTAAAATTTGCTTGAAATACAAATAATCAAAAACATGAATTCCCCCTTATAAGTTATGAAATATTCAATTTATAACAGCTCACACTTTGACCAAGTTTATCATGCAATACCACTTTTGCTGAGGTAAGTATCAATTTTTCATACTTTCATACCAATTCTACTGTCTTTTAGCAGTAATTTTCTTGTCAAACTGTGAGATGTGTAGCCAAATGACCAATAAAATTAGTCTAAGGTTGCTCTTGAAGAACTGTAATTATTCCAACGCCTTAATCGTTTTTATTGACTTTATTTTATTTAGAACGTGTAACAGTCAAATTTTGTTGCCCTCTCCTATTTCACACTTTCCTGTTCCATTCAAAACTCGTTATCCCGATTATTTCTCACGCATTTGTTCCCTGTCTACTTTATATTTGAATTGATTATGTTGTTTCCATCCTGATATAGCTGAAAATGATTCTCAAAGCACGTACAAATTTAATCAACCAATCAAGCAACCATCCAAACAATAAAATTCACTGTAAAACATATTCCCATATTATGTTTTTAGAATAATGTTTACATTTGTATTTATTTACTTTCACATTTGAATAATTTTCAGTAAGAAAAGTAATTTTTTGTTGCAGTGCATTTTGTGAAAAAAATATTTTTGCTACAAGATTCCCCATAATAAACTAAACAAGGAGATAAAGCTAAAAGGTTTATCACCACGAATTCGGAAACATTTCGGGCACATAAGATGTGAATTGAATCCACATAGGAGACGATAAAGTTCCAATATAGTGTTTATTTTGTTACATATTCAAAGTGTTGGCAGCTGAATCTTATTTAATTGGAAAGTTTATATTGTAAAGCTTCTTTTGAGCCTAATTTTATATTATTTCGTAAAAAAAAAAAAAAAAAAAAAAAAAAAAAAAAAAAAAAAAAAAAAAAAAAAAATTTATAGGCGGAGTACTTTTTTCGGTAAATTTCAAGCAAGAAGTATCGATCCTGTTCACTGCGGGGAACCAGTTTCTTCTTATATGCAATTTAAGGGGGTTGATTTCCTCATGATAGTTTCTTGTTAGATGCCTTTTCTTGAGACACGATTCACTTCATTTGAACTTTAAGTAACATTTCTACAAAGTTTGATACATGCGTAATTCAACATAGGAGTATATGGTGGACTGAATTAGTGGTATTATACCTAATACAAAAAATCACAAAAAAAGGGATTTCATTCAAAAGCTGCTTATTTTGATACCTAACTATCAAGCTGGACCCATTTAGTCGCATTTCAACTTATTTGGTGTTCAAGGCTTCTGAATACTATATTTGGACATTAATGAAATAAAAGGGACAACAGAAAACACCTACAATGGCCGAAAATTATAATTACATGCCACAATATTAAAGCCGATTTTACGTCACAATTTATAGACAAAAAGTCGAAATACGCATTGTAAAGCCGAAATATGCATTTCATATCGATTAAAAGCTGAAACGTCACTTGAAAATACAGGAAATAATGTGTTTGGATAAAAAAAAGAGATAAAAGTGCATTAAGTAAAGGAAATTTATAGCGGTTTTCGGACCTTCCAATTCGCCATTTTGATGATACACTGGAGTTGGTCTCACTGTACTACATATAATTTGGAGGGTATTAAGCTGGTTTAATTCGCATAAACAGACTAAATATCCATGGTATAAATCACAAACGAGTAATTTTTGCAATTGAAAGGCATAACACACGCAATTTTGCATTACCGATTTGGGGTGGGGAGTGGTTAAGGATTTCTTTATAGACAATAGGTCACAAATCTTCAGACTACATATCAATGTATGTTTTTAACATATTTTCAGCATCAATTAAGTTGCATTTTAGATGTTCACTTCAATACATTGCAGACAATAACCTTTAATAGATCCGATAATGCAATAGTCTGAACATTCCGGAAATCCACGAAAGCATTAATATGAACCTTTTTATTTCAGCCCAAAATTCTGTAAATATGGATTTTTCTATCTCAAATTAGGCTTTAAGATTGCATATGCATTGAAAAAGACGAAATAAAAACAATAATGGATCTGCGGGCCATAATTTTCTGTTATAGGTATAACACCACTAATTCGGAAACCAATCTTATTTAATAGGAAAGTTTATATTGTAAGGCTTCTTTTGAGCCTTAAATTATATAATTTCGTCAGGATATAAGGCATGGGCGGCGACAAATCAGTTCTTTCTTATATGCAAGTTAAGGGGGTTTGATTTTCTCATGATACTTTCTTGAAAGATGCCTTTTTAAGTTAAGACAAGATTCACTTCATTTGAACTTTAAGTAACACTTCTACAAAGTTTGAAACATGCGCAATTTAACACAGGAGTCTACGGGAGACTGAATTAGTGGTGTTATACCTAATAGTCTTAACTACTGATGATAAGTATTATCATGAAAATAGTTTCGGCTTTGCCATGATCCATAGATTATGTTGTATGTTGAAGTAATCAATTCCGAGTTTGTTCCTTTTGGGAAATGGTGGAATTTTGTCTGATTATTTTTTAGATAATTAACTTAAACAAACAGTAGACTTTTACATCCGACTTTATTGCGACATATTAATATTTTAGATAATCTTAGTCTAAGACTAGATTACAAATTAGTATTAAAACTACATTAATATTGTTTTTTATTGAATAATCTTGAAAGTTACATAAATGTTGTGTTTTATTAAAATCCGTGTAAACATTGGCATCTGTTGTATGTAATATAAGTTAGTAATGCTGACGTTCCTTGTTATTCAGTTGAAATTAATAAAAATACCTGTTGACCTTTAAATTGATGTATAATAAATTGTGTTATATTTCTGTAGTATCCAACAGGACAATCTGAAGCCGTGTTATAACGTTATATTATATTACATACTACATTTTGATTTTATAATATTGGTTTTTGCATGAATATTGAGAAAATTATATATATATTGTACGTGGAATAACATTTCCCAATATTGTTGTAATAATCCTTTTATTGTATTGCAAAGATTAATTTTCTGTCAAAAGCAGAGTTTTGGTGTCAATGATTTCATTAAATTGAGGTCAAATTTGCACTAGGTTGTTGAATGTTCACGTTAGGATGCTTTTTTTGGCAGCAATATTCCATATTTAATAATATAGTCTGTGTTTGTGGTCGACACGATGTTTTATTGACATAGGAAAAGGCATTTGTACCGAGAATGCAAACTGAGGTCGAAATACTTTCCAAGGTCGAAATTTCATCACAGGTCGATATTATTACGTGTCGACCCCATTCACAGAATGCATTATTATTATTTGATTAATTAACAGGAACACTCAAAATGTCATTTTAATCTTTTGTCTAAAACAACAGCAGTAGAATACCCAAGGAACAAGGAAAGCGATGACCAAAAAAATTGAAGTCCAAAGACATGGCAAAAACGGGAACAGATAAAAGCAAAGACGAAACAAGGACGTGAGACAGCTACAATGCACGGAAATAAAAAGATAACATTAAGAACTAAGGCACTCATAGTGTGAACTCCCATGAAAACCAGGAGTGACATCAGGTGCTCCGGAAGGGTAAGCATGTCCTAAATAATTGAATCCAAAATATACGGTGGGGTTAAACTAGTTTTATTGGGCCCAAACCTTCCCCCTACAGCCAATGTGATAAATCAAAAAACAATCGTAACAACAGTAAAATTCAGTTGGCTACAGGACTGAGTCAATTGTGAAAAATGAAACTGAAAGAACTAAATATACGGACATAAACATGAAATCTCAAGAGACTACTAGCAGTTAACTGACATGCCAGCTCCAGACCCATTACCAACTGACAAAGTAAGTTATGTACTCTCAGTATACAGCTTCCACCAAGATCTCTTCTTGTGAGGAGTTTAGCATAATGATTTCATACATATACCGGAATACATAACCCGTGGCCATGCAATACAGATTTTAGAAATTTAGAATGTGTTTAGTTTAAATGCAAAGACCCTATCAAAAAATCAATGTTAATTCCAAAGAAGGCCATACGTAATGACTTGACGACAATACCGTAATTATAACCCTTATGAATTAGACGATTTTAAGGTTTTATAAGTTTGTTACGCGAGTTTAAGTATTTTTTACTCTTATGTAAAACATTACCGTAAATTAAGGGATGTGAAATACCAGCCTTGACTAGATGTTTACAGGTTGCATTGTATTTATGAACTAAGTCTTTGTATCGATGATAAAATTTAGTAAAGGTTTTAGCTAGTTTGTGATAACGAAAACCTTTATGTAATAGTTTTTCAGTTATGAAAAGATTCCGTTCATTAAAATCGCAAACGTTATTACATACTCGAGCAAATCGAACAAGTTGAGATATGTAAACACCATATGATGGCGCTAATGGAACAACACCATCCAGAAATGGATAATTAACTATGGGAAAAGAAAAATCGTCCCTTTTATCATAAATTTTAGTATCTAATTTACCATTCGTTATATCAAAATTGATGTCTAAGAACGGACAATGATGATTATCAGAATTGGCTTTATTCAAAGTAAGTTCTTTAGGGTAGATGTAATTGAAGTCGTCATTATTTAAAGTTAAAATATCATCCAAATATCTGAAAGTGTTGTTAAACGTTTCAATTAAATGCTGTTTAGATGGGTTTTTGCTGATTTTGGTCATAAACTGATATTCGTAGCAGTATTTGGCACAATTGGTACCCATAGGAATTCCTATGACCTGTCGATAAATACAGTTACCGAAACGAATGAATATATTGTCAAGTAAAAATTCAAATGCTGAAATCATATCAAAACAAGTCCAATTAGTTGAATTATTTTGTTTTGTACTACTAAAATGTGTTTTAAAGGAATTACAACATATATATTCACAATCGGAATTTTTGAATGCCCATTGAATAAGACGTCTGAATTTTTCCTTTATAAGATTATGTGGTAAGGTAGTATAGAGGTAGAGAAATCAAAACTTTCAAGGGATTCAAAGGGGCATTATAAGCATTCAATTTATCGAGAACTTCCAATGAATTTTTTACACTCCAAAAATGATTGACACCACTGTTTTCATATACTTTGTTACAGAAATTTATAACCAGGTTTTTAATAGCAGTTTAGTGAGTATAATAAAAACTTTAGTTGTAGAACAGTGACTAGATGACAAAATGAATCTAAATTTATATGGCGTTTTGTGGAGCTTAGGAACCAAGTACATAATTGGAACTGTTTTACTTTCAGGTTTAGCCTGTAAAGATGTGGCTGTTAGAGAATGTATGTTTGTAATTTCACTTTCTGTTAATTGGGTTAATCGAAAAGTATGTGATCTGGTAATTTCTTTTTGGAGTACTTCTATATAATGTTTCCGACAAACTATGATGATGTTATTAGCAGCCTTATCAGCTGGGACAAAAACAAATTCCTTTCCAAATTCTTTTAGTTTCATTTGGATGCGAGAAACGGTGGGTTTATTTTTATTGTCATGGCGGAAATGTTGTTCAAACTGTTTAATTCGGATATCGACAATTTTCATAATGGCATTAAAGAAAGAATCCAAAGATTTTTTGTCAACGTGTTCACGTTTAACCCAATTTTTACAATAAGTCTTAAGTGAGTCGTGGATGGTATTACGACAATCTTTCTAATTAATTTTAGAAGGAGGCCTATATTTTGGACCTTTCTTTAAGAAATTAATAAGCTCTATGTCCTGCAAGATGTTGAGATCTCCTGTGATGACATGGGAGCTAGGTGCATAGGCGTATTTTGAATTGTTGCAATTTCATGTATCAGGCACAGAATTGTTAATGTTTATATCTTTACAAACTTTACTGTAATTGAAGACGTACTGCCGGCTGGGTTTCTTGTATACGTAACAAATGATGGGAAGTTCTGTACTTTCGAAATAGCCAGGAATTTTTTCTTGAACTGAATTATCATTTAGAATGCCAGCAATATTTATAAATTCTATTCCTTTGTCGATGTATTTTATCTTTAGAAAATGTTTTTGATGTTGGTCAGGACGATCGATTTTAGGAAAAAGCTTAAAATAGCAGAATGCAATTATTATTTTTGTAGTTTCGTTTTTTTGGACTAAGGTACGAAATAGTTTCGCATTCATCAAGAATATTGTTTAATTTTGTGGCAGGTATGGAACATTATTTACTTACAAGTTGATGTCGACCATTATTTTTAGAAATGTTAATTAGATCTGCAACAGTGGTGTTGACAGTATATTTTCAGTATGTTAAGATACATACGATTGTCACTACAGAAGTATTACGGTCGTCGCCACGATTTGACAGACCATTACAATGTTTCTGTTTCACAAATGAGAACAGATATCTTTGGGTAGATCCAGAGTTTGTTACCGGCTGTCACAAAACTTTTCACTGGCAGTGTGACGGGTGCCAAGCGTGGAGCAGATCATGCTTACCCTTCCTTAACACCCGATGATACTCTCTGTTTTCAGTGGGAGTTCACACTTTCAGTACTTTAGTTTTTTGTGTTGTCTTGTATATCACACTGTAATTTTTCAGTGTCGTCTTCGTTGTTGATTTATGTGGTACCGAGTTGTCCTGGTTATTGTCTCAATACTTAATATATTGTTAAAAGCTTTTCAAACTTCTACCATGGCACTGTTTTAGGGTTAGAGAAGTAACACGTACCATGGATCTAAATTGGTTTTGTCTAAGGGTTAGAAAATGACATTAACCAATCAGCCACCAAACAGATCTTTCAAAATCATATTCCAGCTGGGAGTGTGACGGGTGCAATGCGTGGAGCAGATTATGCTTACCCTTGCGCAGCACCTGGTTATACCTCAGCTTTTATAGGGGTTCACACTGCTAGTGCTTTAGTTTTGTGGAGTTCTTGTTCGTTTTTGTTTATTTGTTTTGTCTTTGCCATGCTGTCCCAATTCGTGTTGCTGTGAATTGACGTGATTTTGGATTTATGATTTTAGAATTTCCCTTTCCTCGTTCTTGCTTCGGTATTCGTTTGCCGATGTATACATGTAAAAACGGTAGTAGAATACCGAAGGAACAAGCGAAGTGATGATCACAAAAGGCAAAGTCCAAAGACACGGTAAAGACGGCAACAGAGAAAAAAAAAGACAAAACAAGGACGTGAGACAGCCACAAGGCATAGAAATAAAAAAGACGACATACAGAACTAAATCACTCATGGCGTGAACTCCCATGAAAACCAGAAGTGACATCGAGTGTTCCGGAAGGGTAAGCATGTCTTGCTCCACTAAGTGGCACCCGTCACACTATCAGCAAGTCAATCCTGGGTTGACTCAAAACCGCTGAAGACAGACGTGAAATCTAGCTGATGTCCGTTTTCATTTGGGACACAGACACGCCGTATCTGTCAATGATGTCATGATGACGGCCTTAGAATTTCTTTGGGGATGAAAGTGTCAAAGGCTGAAGAAATCCATGACTTAGCAGCTTTTGAGACAGTGTTTTTGCTATATTAAAAAAAAACACTGTATAAACTACAAAGGTACATACTCGACAGTAACGAATCAACTGTGAAATGTATACTCCATAGGCTGGAGAGATAGGTATATTGCTGCTCAGTAAGGGAAAGTTCATGACTGGAAAGTTAAAATCATCACGTTTGTCATAAAGTTTAGATTTCATACGTCCATCTTCGTCAATGTATATCAAAAGATCTAAGTACGAAGCTGAAGTAGGTGTATCAGTAGTCTCTTTAATTTCAAACTCAATGGGATGGATCTGGTGTAAATATTCCTTAAGTTTTGGATTTTTAAGAGAAAATACATCGTCTATGTAGCGGAAGCTGAAATTACAGGAATGGGCTAAATGTTTTTATTTTTTTCTGTGTTAGCCTTTTGTTAAAAGTTGGCCTAATACGCGAAAGAAGGAGTCCAGCTATAAGTGGAGCGCAGTTAGTTCCGATGAAAAACCAGATTGTTTGTTGAAAAAAGCAGCCTCCACATTCGACAAAAAAATTTCTATTAAAAATTACAACATCTTGATTATCTCATTAATATTCTCAGTGTACTTCTTGTTTGACTCATTCTGTGCAAAATAAGATTTGTCTTTTCCCTACTAATAAATAAGTGTATTTGCGTTCTCCATTTTTAGTGCAGAACATTGATGTATCAAATTAAGTGAGAACCGAACCGTCAATCGAAAACGAACAATCCAAGGACAATGGTAACGTCCGTCGGAAAACAAAGAAACAAAGACACAACATGAGCAGGGCACAGAAAAGAAAATTTAGACACACACATATATAAAAATGAACAACACGAATCCAATGAAAACCATGGTTGAGATCAGGTGCACCGGCAGAGTAAGCATCTCCTGCTTTTTATACGACAACCACCGTCACGGTGTTAAAATTAGAAATTACTGTTTTCATTTTGTGTGTGTGTGGCAGTGTAGTATAAAGAGTAGAGAAATCAAAAGTTTGTATGCTATGGTAATGGCTGAGACCGCTACATGATAGCTGTTCAAGGAGATCTTTAGAATTTTTCAGAATTTACATCTGATTGACGCCACTCGTTGAATAGACTTCATCACAGTATTTTGTCAGGCCATCTCTGACTGCGGTCAAGTAAGTAGTAAGGAGCTTCAAAAGTGGCTTAGTGGTGTATCTGGACTATACGAATAACTAAATACCGAAGTTACTGTGAATTTTGATTCTGCATATGCGCATTTCGACAATTTATGTCTCTTCAGTGCAGATAAAATCTAAACGTTTGGAAGACCATAATGTCAAAGATGTTTAAAAACTGATAGAGAACAAATTACCAAATAGGATCTAAATAGAAAACCATAATCAGCTAAGGACAGAGCTTTGCATGAGGGAGATACTCCTTAGTTTCAACAAAATTTACAAAAATTAGATATTGTAAGGTTTTAAATAGAATCGGCTTTCGGGTCAGCACCGAAGTACTGACTACTGGGCTGGTGAATACCCTCGGGGACTAACAGTCCACCAGCAGAGGCATCGACCCAGTGGTAACAAATAACAAAATACCGAAGTTACTGTGAATTTTGATTCTGCATATGCGCATTGCGACAACTTATGTCTCTTCAGTGCAGATAAAACTTAAACGTTTGGAAGACCATAAAGTCCAAGATATTGAAAAACTGATAGAGAACGAATTACCAAATATGATCTAAATAGAAAGCCAAAATCAGCTAAGGACAGAGCTTTGCATAAGGAAGATACTCCTTAGTTTCAACAAAATTTACAAAAATTAGACATCGTAAAGTTCCAAATAGAATCGGCTTTCGGGTCAGCACCGAAGTACTGACTACTGGGCTGGTGAATACCCTCGGGGACTAACAGTCCACCAGCAGTGGCATCGACCCAGTGGTAACAAATAACTAAATACCGAAGCTACTGTATATTTGATTTCTGCATATGCGCATTTCGTAATGCAGTTCTAGTTTTGACATTTGTTATTTCTTTTAACAACTCTGATACAAGCTGTCATATGCTTTTTTTATTGTAGAGCAACATAATATGTCCCTAAGAAGGCAACGAAATGTAAGCGTGCAATAAATTTCCATTTTGCACAACTGCAAATACCACTCAAGTTTCATGACGTCATCGATAAGCAAATTCCCCTTTTAATAGACATTTGAGCGTTGTAAGTAGTACAGGGCATACGTCCAGATCCATATGCTCTATGTTAAAGGTCTTTGATTTTTCCCTCCAGATTCCGGAGATCGTTTCCGTTCTGGAACCGAGAAGTGTAATGAATCTGCCAGTGTTATTTAGTATGTCGGTGACCTTTGGCCTCAACACGTATGTCTTGTCTTAAGCTTTGGTCTCACCTGTCCATTGCCATTGGTCATGCCCCGTCATTGGCAAATATTGGTCTCGCCCTACCTCAATTCAAGGTTTTTATTAGTCTCGCCCTACCTCAATTCAAGGTTCTTTTATTAGTCTTATCTTTGATCTCATGCTAACCCTAACCCTAACCTTTAACCTTACACTTACCCTCGCACTAACCCTAGCTTTTTTTGTTAGATCAGTAATGTGTATATGTTCAGATATACCATGATTTACCCTAACCCCTAACCAACCCAACTTTAACCATAATGTATATATGTATAACTCTAACCCTAGTCATTTGGTGTTTGTATGCATTATGTTGTATTCCTTAAGTCCTCATACCCTTTTTAATAGTTACTTCTGCTTTTATCCAATGCTATTCCTAAACTTTTTTTCTCAACCCTAACCTAAGTTGCTATGACAACTTTTAATTTTTGTAATTTGTTTTTCTTTTGTTTGTTTGTTTGTTAGTGTGTTTTTTGTTTTCTTTTTTGTTGTTGTTTTTGTTTATGTTTGTTTGTTGATTTGTATATTTATTTATTCAATAATATTTGTTTATTTTCATTTATTCATTTATTTTTTTATTTGGTTTTTGTTGTTTTGTTCTTTGTTAGATCTTCTAAGCGTATTATTCTTTTATGCATTGAAATAAACAACAGAATACTAGTATTAACATATATATATATATTATTATCTCCGTCATTAGATAGACACGGGTCGGAGTGCCACATGCTATCTTTACAGTGTTTAATATCCATAAGGTAATGTACAATAATCAGTCATGATGATTCTTTTATCAAACACTATATCTAAAGTGCAAGGAATCGGCCTTAACTACATGAACTCTCTGACCATCAACTTTGATACCATACAACATATGGTCACTAATAAAAGAGACGATGTGAAGACCGTTACCGATGATTTTAAAATTATTAGAGACCAGAAAATACTACTATCTATCCATCAAAGTAAAGATATAGACTAGTGTTTGATAAAAGATTCATCATGACTGATTATTGTACATTACCTTATGGATATTAGACACTGTAAAGAAAGCATGTAGCACTCCGACCCGTGTCTATCTAATGACGGAGATAATAAAATGTATATATGTTAATATTCTGTTGTTTATTCCAATGCCTAAAAGAAGAATACGCTTAGAAGATCTAGCAAAGAACAAAACAACAAAAACCAAAATAAAAAAAATGAATAAATAGAAATAGATAAATATTAATGCAAATAAACCAAAAAAAAAAACAAGAAAAAACCCCAAAAAACAAACGTACAAACAAACAAACAAACAAATCAAAAGAAAAAAAAATTAAAAGTTGTCATAGCAACTTAGGTTAGGGTTAAAAAAAGAAGTTTAAGAATAGCATTGGATAAAAGCAGAAGTAACTATTAAAAAGGGTACAGAAAGAATAACAAAAAGGATAGTCACAGTTAGTCACGAGCAAAAGACAACAAAAAAAAATCATTAAACGAATGTATAAGGACTTCAGGAACACATCATAATGCATACAAACACCACATGACTAGGGTTAGAGTTATACATAAGGGTTAGGGTTATATACATTATGGTTAAGGTTGGGTTGGTTAGGGGTTAGGCTAAATCATGGTATATCTGAACATATGCAACATTACTGATCTAACAAAAAAGCTAGGGTTAGTGCGAGGATAAGTGTAAGGTCAAAGGTTAGGGTTAGTATGAGATCAAAGATAAGACTAATAAAAAAACCTTGAATTGAGGTAGGGCGAGACTAATGAAAGAACCTTGAATTGAGGTAGGGCGAGACCAATATTTGCCAATCACTGGGCATGACCAATGGCAATGGATAGGTGAGACCAAAGCTTAAGACAAGACATACGTGTTGAGGCTAAAGGTCAGCGTTTTACTAAATAACACTGGCATATTCATTACAGTTCTCGGTTCCAGAACGGAAACGATCTCCGGATCTCCGGAACCGGAATCGGGAGGGAAAAATCGAAGTTCTTTAACATAGAGCCTATGGATCTGGACGTATGCCCTATACTACTGTGTTATACAATAAAAGGGTTATTGCATAGAAATTGGGGAATATTATCCCTCGTAGAATATATATTGCACTCGCAAGCTCGTGCAATATAAAATTCTACTTTGGACAATATTCTCCATTACTCATGCAATAACCCTTTATTATTTCCCATATTTACATAAGTTCATTGTTGAATTTATAAAGAATCTCCCAAGTGTTGTTTCCCAGAAATCTTTTCAATAAAATGTCCGAACAATACGTTACATCGATTTAAAAACATGTTAAATTGACGAATATTTTGTGAAATGGTATTAACACCATGCATTATAACCAATAGAATTTTCACTCCATTACATACGACCAATTTGAGAATTCATTCGTTTATCTAATCGTGTAATATAAGCTGACAATACTATTCAAAATATTATCCATATCATGGCATAATAATCATTTGATGATATCTCTGATTTCCCTTTTGCATCCTAATATCAAGTTAGATTAACAGAGAACCATGATTTGTATTGATTACATACAACACTCACTGCTAGAATGTTTAAAGAAATAACTTATTTTATTTCTTTGCACTCTAACATCAGTTTTGGTTTTTAAATTTTACTGATTTAGTTTGCTTTGAAGATGCATTCTGACTTACTTTTGGTGTTTCAGTGATATTTATCTTTTAATGGGTTTTTCCATCGAGTCAAATATGAATCCCTTTTGTTTTTAGTGGAATGAGGATTGACATATAAATAAAACACTTGGTAAAGCATACATAAATTAACATTCATTATCGCTTGGGTAAATCTATTCAGTTTTTCATAGTTGATCTATGTATGCGTTTCCCACCAGGTCCAGTGTTAAACCAAGTTCCCTGTTTGCGGCCATTTTAGATAGTGTTGTTCCCAAATTTAATTCAGGATTGGTACCAAAGTAACAACGGAGAAGTTTTATTTACAACATACTGTGAAAGTAATATTGTTCGTTGGGTTCCAATTTTCGTTGATTTCGTGGTCCGCTAAAGCCACGAATTTAAGATCCCAAGGAAATATATTTTATCCCTAGAGCTTTAATGCATATCAGTCAAAACTACGAATTTAACTACCCACGAAATAGTGATATTTAAGAAAACCACGAAAATTGATGTCCTCGAATAGAAGCACTTCAACAGTACACGTATTTGGTTCAAATCCTCTTAGCAATTTTGCAGAAGAAATGTAATGACAGGGATTTTTTGTTGTTGTTTTTTTCTCATGGTTGCGAGGTACAGGGGCTACTTCAAGTGATGGATAGGGAAAAGGGGAAATTAAAATTGTAATATGCAATTAATTTTAAATCGTAAAGTGAGTATTTTTCTTTGACTGCAGACTTAATGTAAATGCTTGGTATCTATTCCTCGAAGTATGAAAAATAGAATAAAAAAGATAACAGGAAACACCTACAATGGCCGAAAAAAATAGCCACATGCCACAAAGTAAATAGGAACTGCACAAGAAAAAAACCCACAATAAAAATACAAAAGACAAACGGAAACAACGATAGGAACTCAAGACAGCCGGACTTGGTACCGGCACTAGCAAAAGCCAGCGGTAGGGTTAAACCGCTTTATGGGTACCCAATTCTCCCCTTCCTCTGTCCCGTTTCCCTATAGTATAATAAACATACGAATAAAACCCATATAGGTAGACTACTATATCCATGACCACAATCTAGAAAAGAAAAATGGGGTAACAAAATGTAATTTTGAAAGATGGGTCAAGGAGTGATCGCCGCTAAACTGCCGGCTAGCTCAAGGAACCTAGTCCGCTGGTAAAACACTGTCGCACTACGGAAGAAAAATCTAATTCAAAACTCCTAATGGGTTTGGTAAAGAATCATCATGTATTTCTGAATGTAAGTAGTATTTACCCGAATAACCATGACCCTATGGTACATGTTTTATTACGGGGTTTCAGTACTTTAAATGGGGTCCTTCTGGATTAGAAAAAAGTAGAATTAATTCAGGGTATATGATTACATTATATAACATCATGGTTTAATTATAGATATTATCATGATATACCTATGATCATTATGATCATGTGTCACCACCATCTGACTGCTGTACTGAGTGACTCTTAATTATTTGTCTGAATCTTATCATTCTGATCACAAAATATTTCATGGCCATTTTGCTATTATGAAATGGCCTTCAAAAACTACAATTAAAACAGCTGGAAATTTTATCGTATTTGATTGATCATGAATTATCATCCACACAAACAAAAACCATAACTTACATAAACTTACTGCAATTCAATACTTTGTCAACATGTACAATATTCTTTTCTCTGTGTGTGGTATATTCTTGCATTCTAGCATCTACAGCTGTTTATTTGTTAATCAAAACTGATCATGAATAAATAATTGAATGATATGGAAGAAATGCACATGAGACAGTCTCTACATATGCATGGAAAACCAATGAAATAAACGGGACAACAGGAAACACCTACAATGGCTGAAATTAATAATTACATGCCACAATCTGCTAGGGAAATAACTCACAGGAAAAATAAAAACAAGACAAAAGACAAACGTAAACAACTATAGGAACTCGGGACAGCCGGACTTGGTACCGGCACTAGCAAAAGCAAGCGGTAGGGTTAAACCGGTTTAACGCTTTTAATGTTGTTCTTTATCTTGAAGTCACCATGAGGCCTTCAAGATTAAGCTTTGTACAAACCCTATAGATACATGTTTGTAACTCAAGAAGGCCCTTACTACCGAATTAAGCGGAATTCATTGATTTCGAGCAATGCTAACATATGCTTGGTATTCATAAATGCAGGATTTTCAACAAACATGAAATAGACTGGCAAAGTGTTCTGACATTTGCTTCAATCCGTTGCCCGACAGAAATACCAACAGAAGACGACAACAACATATAAACAACCACAGCGCACTAATCGAGTCAACTGCAAGAAAACGTTACATTATAGTAAAATGTGGACATTTTAAACAGGTGGTCAGAGTAGCATTTTGAAATTACAAAAATAAATGAAAAGCCAATATTTTGAAAAAAACTGATAGTGTATCCAAATGAGAATTCTCGTAAGAACAAGTGCACCATAACTGATATGTATATAGAGCATACATCTTTTTACGGACTTCATACTGCGGGAGAGACAAACTCCGGTTTTAAAGTAAAACTTTTTCAACTGTACCAATGAATTGACAAGAATCTCTAAAAAGATTTAAAACTCAAAATCAGTTCTGCACATGATAAACATTAATAGTTAGAAGTTTCATGCAATTAAGGTTCAAAGGGAACCATTGTCGTTTTGAATTGATTTTTCATTACACAAAGAGATCTTATTTTCTACCCAATGCCATAAAATTCTTAGCATGTTCAATATTTTCGCTGCTTTTCCAAACAGTTGCCAATGTGAAAATGTCAGAAACAAAATAATTTTACATAAACCGACCATTAGTTCATTATTACTTCCCAAACGTTTCCATAGGAAAGTCATCAATATTTATTATTTCGAATTTAGAACAAGGAATCGTAGTGGCTATTACACCAAAAACAGGATCGTCAATAAACATAAAATTAACTAAACTCAGATTAGTAATTTTCGTCTTGAACTGATACACACAAAAATAATGCTTAATTCGGTTAATCACTCAGAGGGCTTGGAATGTGTACTTTTTGCTGATAACTGAATGAATGGAAATAATAATGGCTTTTTCGGAAGTAAGACTTACTGCAGAAAACTTGTGTAGATATTCAAGCTAATAGAATAAAGATGTATATGAAAATTTTCAATTTTATTGGAAGATGCCCTTTCAGGAATATTTTGGTATTGACATGGGGATTTTTTATATATTTTTTCCGGGTTTAATATTTTCCCGGAAAATAGAGATTGACATGCCATCCCGAAAATCAAATGGAAGTTACCCCACTCTATTACTTTAAGGGGTAACACATGTACCAACGAATTCGAAATTATATAGATATGGATTAATAACCTCAAAATGTTACTATTGGAGCCTACGGAAAATTAATCGGCATTTTGTGCCCAAGTGGCAAAGGATTCTTACAATCGCTGTAATCTGTTAGACGACAACTCTAAGAAATAACTTAGACATTTATACTATAACTAATCCGAGATTCTGATTATCGCTAAATATTCAACGAATGATCGAACAACGCAGCAATTCACGAATGCGCGCAGCGCATGAGTGAATTAGAGTGTTTTTCGATCATGAGTTGAATATTTTCGATAATCAGAATCTCGGATTAGCTATAGTTTTTATTATATAGATCACTTCTCACATATTTAATGGTTTAATTTAAGATTCTTTTTTTGAAAACTTGTGGAAATGGTTTCGACCAATATTACTCGTCTCAACAAAGGGCTCTGAGGATATGTATAAAATTTTGAAGAAACACCATGCTAGACCTACCTTGGAAGTAAAATGGTCTAGAATTATTTATAACTGTAACCTTGAATGAAAGAAAAAACTAGATGTAAAAAGTACTGTATATCCTATCAAGAAACAACCATTGTTATTATGCTTTTGAAAATTCTATATTTTTTAAAACTCAATTCTTAATCTAATTAATATTGCTATACCTTAATGTACATAAATTAGTACATGACTTTATTCTATTCTTTATTTCTATCAAAAAACATTACAGAAAATATATGGAATGCGATAAATAAAAAGTATTAAAAAAGTACTCATTAGCAAAAATTTCAAAATATGTGGCCTAATCCTGACCAAGGGCGCCATTAACGAGTGTAATATACGGAATGAAGCTTAAGTGTTTTTTAAATGATTTGAATTTTGATAAAAAAAGTCAAGTTAAATTTTTCATGTCTGACAAGTCTGACTGTTTGGCCAATGAATACCCTCTGGGACCTCTGGTACACAAGCCGTTGCATCAAGACAGGATATCAAATGTAAATAATGAGAATGTCAAAAAATGGATAACAGGAAACACCTGCAATGGCTGAAAATTATAATTACATGCAAAAATGTGCAAGGGAACACATATGAGACAACAGACAAACGTAGACAACGATAAGAACTCGGGACAGCCGGACTTGGTACCGGCACTAGCAAAAGCCAGCGGTAGGATTTAACCGGTTTATCGGTACCCAAACCTCCCCTTTATCTGTCCCTTTTCCCTATAGTATAAAACATACGAATAAAACCCAATACAGGTAGACTACTAACTCCATGACCACAATCTTAAAGAAGAGAAAAGGACAATACGTCATTTTGAAAGATGGGTCAAGGGGTGCTCGCCGCTAAACTATCGGCTAGCTCGAGGAACCTAGTCTGCTGGTAGAACACTGTCGCACTACGGAAGAAAAATCAAACTTCCCGAAGGGTTTGGTCAAGAATCATCATCAATTTCAGTAGGCATCGGCAGTATCAGTGAGAGGCCAGTATATGTGCAAAATTTTCAGGTGACTAGGTCTCAAAGCTAATCTAACGGATGCAATAAAGTATATATAGATATAAAGCAGATATCATAGTTGTTTAGCCTTTTTAATAAACATTTTTAATAAACATTTCCATGTCGTATGAAAGGTTTTGATTTTCATAATACAATGGAAACAAAGAAAGCTTTAAAAGGGGATTGCATCAACTTATTTATTATAAGACTAACCCAATCCCATGAAAAGCAAAACACAAGGGGATTTCGTAAATGATTTATATTAGGTATCATATATATATCTTTAGATATATACTTTATACATGCTAGTTTAACAATAAGCTACAGACAAATAAGTAAAACCCTGGACATGGTATAAGCGGCTGAGAATATATGGGAGTTATTATAAAGTTTTCTTGATTTTACACTGCATTTGCATCGAATTCAGAAAAGTTAAAAAAAATAAACGTACTTACATACATGAGTGATATTCACTTCATGACGTCATAATGTTGTAACGTGCAACAGGTCTACGGAGCGGTCTATTATGTATTTTGAGTTTGTTACCTGATTACATTCAGGAATCCAAAGAGTCAATCGGTATATATTAACATCTCGATATCAACGCTAATATAAACAACATACAATGTGTCTAGGAACAATATTACTATCTATTTTGAAGTTATATATATATATATACAAGTTCCTAACCAAATGTTCTCTGTCTATATGTACAAATACTCTGTCTGTATGTTGGCTATAAGCTCACGGCTTATTGTCAATAGTCTATAAACGCAATGTTTATAAACCTTTATCCAAAATAACTTATCCTTAACTATACTACACAGCTATACTGCTTAAAATAACCAAACTATCTTATAAGAACAAAGTTTATAAGTGCAATGCTTATAAACCTTTGTCTTCTATATTAACACTCTATGTCTTATATCCTTTTATCCCTATGTATATATATATGTGTAATACTGTCTTTGTATCTAAAATGTCAATGATTAAAGACCTAGTTTATAAGCCCGATGCTTATAAAGCCTTATTTTTTTACTTTATATATGTCTATAGTCTCTATGACTATAGACCTAGTTTATAAGCCAAATGCTTATAAACCCTTGCCCTATATCAACTTCCTTACTCTAACACGTTACTTCTATTCACTAGTCTGAGAGGCTGTGACAAGTCAACAACATCAGACTTTGGAATATCTAGTCCCGTGCAGAGCTTTACATGTACCTATCGACCTTTATACTTACTTTCTCTCTTTGAGAACGGTCTTTCTCATTAACAAGTCTGACCCCGACTGGACGAATCTCGGCTATTTATACTAATTTCATCACATAGACTCGTCCACATGGACGTTTCTATTTCTTTACATTTCAACTAACCTAAAGCGGTAACAGGAAATATGCGTACGTGCGGCAAAATTATCACACAACCAACGCCTCATTTTTCATGCGTCCCGCATGCACTTCTTGTATTCTAAACACAAATGGTTTGATATTCTAGCGGTTGTTCATCCTGGTTTACATTTTGACAATCCTGAATTCTTTTTAATTTCGATTTTCGGCTTTTTTATCTTTCCGGATATTGAGACGCTTTTTGTTATCCATATATTTTAGATCATCGTTATTGGCATCTGTTTTTGTTTCATCCGATATATCTTTCCTGTTTGGCTTTTGTACTGACCCATTATCTTTTTCTTCATAACTAGATTGAATTGTTTAATATGCCTGTTGGTAGTCATTGTGGTCCTCACTGGTAATCGACGAAGCAGATTCTTGGCAACATTCAGAATTATTTACGTTTAAAGTAACATTTTCTGAATCATCTTTCGATCTAAATGAAGTTTTGAATGGTTTAATCTGTTTTATTCCGATAATGGGTATTTCGTACATGCCTGTTCAGATATCGTCTCTTTTTAAAGGATTTTTCACAAATATCAGTGTGTTTGTGACTTGATCACGCAACTCATATGCTGAAGTTCTGTCACCTTATTTCGGTTTTTGTCAATCTTTTTAATCTTGTGAAATATTTTTGAAATGACTGTAGATCTAACTCTACTACTGCCGAAAGATCTATCAAAATTCATTGGTATAATTGCACCCTGTATGCCTTACTCTCATTTGCAGATATCAGCTATACAAAAGTTAAGTTTTAGGAAATCAAGACCAATAACACCGTCTATATACAAATCTACGACCACAGCTTCATGGATGCATGTTACGTCATTCAATTTAAGATTAATATGTTCTCTCCCTTTTAGATTTAGTTCTGTGCCACATAATGTTGTGACATTTTTCTGAGTATGGATCAACTCAGGTTTTGATCGTGTTAGAATGTGATCATGCAACCTAGTTGATTTGAGGCTTAAAGTAGCTCCAGTATCAACTAAAAACTTGGCCTTTACACCATGCACTGTCACTTCGACATACATTCCAGATTCTTCTGTGGAAAGTACTTGGTCATGTGGAGACTTTGGCGTCCGTCTCGTTTGAAATGGTTTTATCGAGACTTTGAGTTTATTGTTTTTGGCTTGCTCATTTTTCTTCGGTCGCCAGCAATCTACAGCCTTGTGATTTGGCTTTCCAGTTATAGCAGTAAATGGGCTTATCATTTTGTTTTCTATTAATAAAGCGTTGGTGTGTTTGACCTTGTTAGACGCCTCGGTTGACGAGTTCTTTGACAAGCAGGACTGTTTCAAGTGTTGCACCTCGTTGGTCAGTTTTGTCATATTGTCCTCCATGTTCTTCATCCACTTACTAAAGACGGTATTTTTATTTTCGCTCGAGCTTCCAGACTTTTTGTCATCCGACACCGTGGATTTGAAATTGCCTTTGCCCCTTCCCTCGGCCCTATTATACGCTTCTAACTCAACAGCTAGGCGTATAGCATTATTCGAAGACTTTGGTCTAGACTGTTTTATCCTCAGGCGCATTTCAGAATTCGCCAGTGCATCCAAGAATTGTTCCTTTGCTAGGGTCTTGCGGACATCAGCGGGTGCACTTGGGTAAGCTAGATTAGCTAACCTACGTATGGTTTGCCCTAATTCTGGTAATGTCTCAGACGCGCGTTGGTACCTTTCTTTCAATTGAACCTTGTATAGTTCAGTTTGGCTAGGAGGTGCAAATCGTTCCTCCAGTGATTCTACTAAATCTTTAAAATTTTGTCTTTTCTCAATTGACAGGTCACCAAGGACGGCTTGAGCTTGCCCAGCTAATGATACAGCCAGATATATCCCTGTCTGAGCATCTGACCACTCATTAACTAACGCATACATCTCAAAATGAGACAAGTAGTCTAACCATGACCCTGAGCCGTCATATTTTGCTGGTTTAATTTTTATACCTCTAGATGTATCACTACTTAAATTTTCTTTCTGGGGCCTTATTGTATCTGTGTTCTTGTTACCTTGGTTTCTATGAGCTTCGATAAATGACATACTCGAAGAGTCTAATGGTGGTAAGGGCAATGTTTCCCCAATTGCTAAGTTCATTCTGTCTTCTGCAAGACGTGAATTTGGATTTGATTGTGTTTGTGTAGTAACAGAAACCCTCGAGTCTTCATTTTTATTACGTGTTTTTATGACTTTGGTCAGAAAACGATACCACTTTTGGTTCTTTTGAGGTTGAGGCAAGAAAGCTTCTTTTCTAGCCTTAAGTTATTTTCAATTCTACTTATCGCCCTTTCCAGATCTCCTATCCCTGATCTTACATTATCTATATCCATCTTAAACTTGTGTATATTACAATATAACTAAACTTCTTAATATGACCCTTCGAATCCCACCACGCTGCCACCAAATTTTGTAACGTGCAACAGGTCTACCGAGCGGTCTATTATGTATTTGGAGTTCGTTACCTGATTACACTCAGGAATCAAAAGAGTCAATCGGTATACAATAACGTCTCGATATCAACGCTAATACACAAATGTATATACAACAAACAATGTGTCTAGGAACAATATTACTATCTATTTTGAAGTTATATATATATATACAAGTTCCTAACCAAATGTTCTCTGTCTATATGTACAAATACTCTGTCTGTATGGAGGCTATAAGCTCACTGCTTATAGTCAATAGTCTATAAACGCAATGTTTATAAACCTTTATCCAAAATAACTTATCCTTAAGTATACTACACAACTATACTACTTATAAGAACCAAGCTATCTTATAAGAACAAAGTTTATGAGCGCAATGCTTATAAACCTTTATTTTTATATTCATACTCTATGTCTTATATCTGTTTATCCCTATGTATATATCTATGTGTAATACTGTCTTTGTATCTAAAATGTCAATGATTATAGACCTAGTAAACCCTTATCCTTTACTATATATATGTCTATAGTCTCTATGACTATAGAGCTAGTTTATAAGCCCAATGCTTATAAACCCTTGTCCTATATCAACTTCCTTACTCCAACACGTTACTTCTATTCACTACTCTGAGAGGCTGTGACAAGTCAACAACATCAGACTTTGGAATATCTAGAGTTTTACCTATCGACCTTTATACTAACTTTCTCTCTAGGAGAACGGTCTTTTTCATTAACATGTCCGACCCCGACTGAACAAATCTCGGCTATTTATACTAAATTCATCACATACACTAGTCCACATGGACGTTCCTATTTCTTAACATTTCAACTAACCTAAACGGGTAACAGGATATATGCGAACGTGAACAACGGCACGTAGCCCTAATCATTGAACTTCCACCTGTCAATCAAAGTGCAATCAACATCGTTAAATTGCCGTTTTCTAAATCTAAATAGAATTTAATTGTAATTTAAAGCATGAAACCAAAATCATCACAATATGTTGTACTATATAATAATCACATTTTACGCATATTCAATTGTAATTCCAACAATTTGATAGGTAAACACCGATCACGTGGCATATCAACGTGAAGTTGCAATTCCCCAAGAAACACATTTGACCACATGTTCAAATGGCGGATTAATTTGTAAAAATAGAATCCCAAAATACATAAAGTACTTTCCTGTAAATAAATTGTGTTTTTTTGATATTTCGGTTAAGATGTAATTATAAGAATTGAATGCATTATTTTGAAGTTTCATAGGGATTATGAAAGTGTTGACCGGGCGCACATTTTCAACATGAATCGCTTCCGCGCTTCATTAAAAATGTGCTTCTGTCAACACTTTCATACCCAAATGAAACTTCAAAATAATGCATTCAATTCTTAAATAAAACATCATAGTTGAATACGTTTTTTTATTGATCAGGAAACACGGATATTCACCTCGACAGATGATCTCGGTGGATATAAGTTAACAGGCAATAAAAAGCGTATTTATTTTTTGCAAAAGGCCATAATTGTAAAATATCATGTTAGATACAATATATTAACTTATTATTGCTCGACATTTAGCAATGAATTCCGCTCAAACCGATGCTAGAGGCCATCTTTATACTATTTGGCCATAAGAGCAAAATTTATTAGAATTAAAAGTCTCGTTGTGAATTCAAGACGAAGAACAACAATAAGAACAGCATTGCTTGGTTTTATCGTGTATTAGACTTTGTCATTGTACATTTACTCCACATCCTGTCATTGCTTATATAAGAATGTTGTAGATTCTACGGAGTATCCCGGAAAGTGCAAAGCCCTGTCCCTTAATTATATTTTCTATGTATTCTATACTAATGGTCATATATTAAATAAATAAGGTAATATTGTGTGGTGGTTGGAGCGAAATATTTTGCTAAGTAAAGCTGTTACCAGTTTACTGTAACGTGTGTACTAATTATACTATTACGCTTCAATATACTTACATTTTTTATTAATAGTAAGGTAAATGATACCATAGCAAATCACAAGCTATTTATTTTACCCTCGTTGCTTGCTTTTCATCAATGCAGACATAAATCATTCTTTACGAATAGTCATTGAAAATATTGTTGACTTTATACGTGTTTTGAGAAAAAGAATGATTCTCTTATTTACATCATAAAATCAAAAAGCCCACGGAGTTCATTGTCTTGTGTTATTGGGATAACATGTTTGATTAAACATCAAAATTTGTTTTGATAAATATGTAGCCACATTACGATTTCCTTGTCACAGTGACAGAATTTTGATGCAATCCGATATATGATGACATCTTAATAAAAGTGAATTTTCTAATGGCAATAACAAGGCTACCATCCTTTAAGATAGATGTAATGTCAAAAATACTTCCTGTCTATATAATGGAGTTCAAACATCAAAAGCCACACTGTAGTGGTCTATAAAATTCATTCGTAACATCTGATCAGATCAAAATTAAATGCGGTTACTTCTTTCAAGTGCAAAAAGTGGCTACACATCGGCAAATAAGTACCGAAGCAAAAATGATGAACGGGGGAATTAAAAAAATCATAAATCCAAAATCATGGCAATTCACATCCAACACGAATTAAGACAGCATGGCAGACACAACATATAAACAAAAATGAGCAAGAACTCCACAAAATAAAGCATCCACAGTGTGAAAACTTACAAAAACCCAGGTATCATCAGGTGCTACGGAAGGGTAAGCATGAATTGCTCCACAAGTGGCACCCGTCACGCTGCCAGTGAAAAGTCCAGTTTTGTTAATGTCGGTGTTTGTCAGCCGGGTTATAAAATCCGGATGTACCCAAAGATATTTATTCTCATCTGTGAAATAGAAACATTGTAACTGTATGTCAAATCATGGTGACGACTTTAAAATTTCTGTAGTGACAATTGCAACAGTGACTGAAGATACTGTTGATTTATTCATTTTTAGACAGTAATTTAGCTCTGTTGACAAAGTCGCTGTACAAACTACAGGTGCAACAATAGCGAATGACTTTTGAAGACGCCACATACCAGAGATGTGCCTATTACTGCTAATAAAAACGGGAAAGTTCACTATTAGAAAGTCGAAATTATTACGCTAGTCGTTAAGTTTTGTTTTCAGACGCCCCGAGATGTCAATGTATTGGTATAGGATATATAAGATGGATTAAAAAAAAAATATATCACAATGTTGGAGGTTTAACTGGTCTCTGTCAACAGCTGATTTTTTTCATTTTAATTAGATTTTTTTATTCTTAATGTAGCTGTTAATCCATGGTCTTCAAATGTTTTAATTTGATTTACACTGAATATACATAAGTTGTTAATGGTAATCTACAGAAAATAAACTTGCAGTTTTATAATAACAGATTACATTTTCAGCAAAAATAAAGATACGCTACAACCTGATTCTGGAATAGGTTCAAAACGGAAATTATGTTAAAAAGTCACTAAGATAGGTTCTTATATTATTGTAGAATGAAAAAAAGAATCGACATTGTTTCAAATTTACTATCTGGGTTAAAAAAAGATATATATTCCTTGTATCTCTTGTTACACATACACGGAGTAGCTGAAATATACGTTGATCAGTTTTAGAAATAAGCAGATAAGAGATATGGAGTAAATGCGCATGAGACAGTATCTACAAATATTTAGTTCCTTGAGACAACGGCAGCAGAATACCGAAGGAACATTACAAAAATGGAAGTCCAAAGATATGGCCAAAACTAGGACACAGACAACAATGACGTAAGACAGATACAAAGCACAGAAAAAGAAATCAAAAGATTCAAAACAAAGGCATTAACAGTGAGATCTCCAGTGAAACTGAGAGTATCATCAGGTGCTCTTAAAGGGTAAGCATGTTCTGCTCTGTTTACAGCTCCCGTCACACTGTGAGTGAGTCAAACTAGGAAAATGACAAAATCGGTAGTCAAGAGAGCAATGTTTCGATATGATTGACACAAGTAAAAAGTAGTTGTACTGATTTTGTCGACCTGATTATAATTACACGATAGTCTGATTTTTAGAAAAATACAGAGGATTGATTGATATGGGGTTTAACGTCATTTTCAGCAGTGTTTCAGCTATCTCATGACGGTCAGTTTTAGTAGTGGAGGAGGCCGGAGTGCCTGGAGAGAACCACCGACCTTGGGCAGGTAACTGACATACCTTTTCACTAGGTAAGTCGAGTGCACCTTTTTGTAATGTACAAAGTGGGGTGCGAACTCACACGGCAGTGGTGATAAGAAAAAAAACAGAGGAAGAAACGTCACTTTCAGCAGTGTTTCAGCTATCTCATGAAGGTCAGTTTTAGTGGTGGAGGAGGCCGGAGTGTCCGGAGGGAACCACCGACCTTGGGCAGGTAACTGACATACCTTTTCACTAAGTAAGTCGAGTGCACCTTTTTTGTAATGTACAAAGTAGGGTGCGAACTCACACCGTAGTGGTGATAAGAAAAGAAAACAGAGGAAGAAACGATTAAAATGTTAGAGTTTCTAATCAACAACATATTTGTCCAGTTATGAGAACTTGTTATTCAACAGACTTTCTGAATTCCATTGGGACAAATCTGTATAACCTTGTTAGCCAAACTATGTATCTACTCATATAAAGCTGAATTCATCAAAGGTCTTCAAGATAAGGATACAAAAAACTAACCCAATACAGCTTCCGTTATATTGATGATATTTTGTCACTAAACAATTTTGTTTTGCGATTTTATTCATCTTGACGACCGGGAAGATCTCGAAACTTAGAATACTACACACATTTTAACATCGGCCGTATTCCTTGACCTTGATCTCCAAAGTGAACACATCAATACAGTACAAACTAGGCTTTTTGACAACCGTAATGTATTCACTGTTTCAATAGTCGGCTTCCATTTTCATTGTAGCAAGATATCAATAGCGAAAGCACTTGGACAACTTATTTGCTATTCGATATTGTGACTACCTTGATAGAGAGCGGTTGCTTAAAAATACACGATTTTGAAAATGTTACTTAAAACTTGAGTTTTATCTCTACTCACAATTTAACGGTCGTCCTCCTGATCTTGTTGACTGCTATGATATGTGTCTCCCAGTGAGAACAGACCTTGCCCTTTACAGCTAAAGTTGTTTTATTTTACTCTACTTGAAATGAGCTACCGAATTTGATATGCTGAACAGGAGATGTAACCAACCGATGCACCTTATCTTACCAATAATTTTTATTAGGTCTGAGCTGTTCATCTTGGTATGTGAATGTGTCTTAATTTTTTTTTGGTTCCATTTTAGTTTCTTGATATTCGTGTTACTGGATGTGGTTTGTTTCCATATATTTATTCACTTTTTTACTTTGGGGGCATTTAGGGCTTGCTACATGGTGTTAGGTTCCTCACTATGTTGAAAACCGTACGGTGACCCCCAGATGCTTTGTTTTGGGTCGTTTTAAACTGGAGATGGGATGTTGTCTCCTTGACATTTACCCAATTTTCTTTCTTTTTCATATTCATGTCTTCTGTTCTTTGTTTTTCCAATCTTTTTTGGCCAATGGTTTCTTTCTCATTGACCTTGCAATAGGTTTTGAACTATAACCTTAATTTGAGATGTCACAATAAACAACAAAGGCGTTGCTGCATCTGGTCGTAACTGCTATTGTCATTGGGCAATTAGTGTATGCTAAAAATAAATAACCAGCTAGTTGTTTACAAGCTTACTCGAAATAGGCTTTATGTTAATGGGAGATAGTGACTTGAAAAACTTAAAAAAATAAATGAAATAGAATAAAAAAAGTAAAAAAAAAAGTAAGAAAAAAAGAGATTCACGCCACAAGCTAACAGGGAAATTCACAAGAAAAAAAATTAAAATGACCAAAGGAAAACATAGACAATGTCTGAGAGAAATAATACATCGATGTTCAACAAAACGAACTGGACAAGTCAGTCACTTTCAAACGTACCAATTGGGACGAAAACACGTTAACCAAAAAACATTATACAGAATGCTTAAGTTCCACTTAAAGATTACATCTTATGTGCCATGGCCTGGGTTCCGAAGCTTCCCAAAAACCCTTAAAGCATAGTTTTATTTCGGCCTCTAGCAAGTGTTCTGCTACTAATTTATCCATCTATTTAACTAGTTCACTTACTTGTATAAAGGATTTGGTTATTAAATGCTGTGAAAACTTATTAAAACTCTGGTGTAAATTACTTTTAGAGTATAATACATTCTATTGAAGTTTTAGATAAACTACAATCAATTCAAAGACCTATCTCATCTATTGACAGTTATAATTTTTCTACACTTTGTGCTACAATTCCACATAATTTGATTAAATCGAAATAGGAACAACTTATTAAATGATCTTTTAAATTTTCTGATCTGCAGTTCATTTGCTCTAACGAAAAGCAAAGGATTCTTCTCTGATATTACATTCAATAATCATTGTTCCTGGACATGTGATGATATGATTAATGCACTCTTTCTCTGGCTGGACAATATTTTTGTTCGTTTTATCAACACCTTTTTATCAACAGGTCATAGATATTCCCATGGGTACAAGTTGTGCACCCCTAATTGCAGATCTTTTTTTGTCACGAACGAGACTGTATGAGAAACTTCAAAACGGAACCGTGCAAAACAGTGATAAACTTATTTCTATTTTCAATGACAACAGCAGGTATATTGACGATATCCTTACTATTGATAATCCCATTTTGTTTTATTATGTAGACATTAATTACCCGCAACATCTGAAATAAATCTAACAATGATTCAAAATACTCCCCCTATTCTGGATCTAACTACCATTATAGACTCTTGTGAAATAAAAACTCAAATATATGATAAACGGGAAGATTTTGATTTCCCTATTACTAATTTCCCTTTTCTTGACGGCAACATTCCTCTAGCTCCAACCTACGGGGTGTACATTTCTCAACTGGTACGATTCGCACGAATTGTTCTACTCTTGACGATTTTAATGAACGTAACCTTGCTATCACAGTCAAACTTTTACAACAGGGTTACAGATTTCATAAGTTGCTGAATACATTTAAGAAGTTTTATAACAGATATGAACATTGATATCTACATATGGCGTTACACGTAAACAGCTTTTTACTAAGTGTATTTCTAATCCTCGTTTTCACGGAAATGTTGTTAAATACACAAGAATTGATTAAAAGTCCATAAAAGCTGGGACGTAACTTACATTCTTACGCAGTAGGGGACATCGAAAAGATCTGTTAAATTAGCTTTGAAACCCAGTGACCTGAAAATTTTGCACACATACTGGCCTCTCACTGATACTGCCGATGTCTACTGAAATTTATGATGATTTATGACCAAAACCTTCGAAAATTGTTGAGTTTAATTTTTCTTCCGTCAGTGTACTACCAGCAGATAAAGCTCCTTGAGCTAGTCGGCAGTATAGCGGTGAGCACCCCTTGACCCATCTTTCAAAATTACGTATTACCTATTGTGGGTTTTATTCGTAATTTTTTATACTATAAGGAAACGGGACAGAAAAAGGGGAGGTTTAGGTACCAATAACTGGGGATAGCCGGACTTGGCACCGGCAAGCTCAGGGAGCCTTGTCTGCCGGTGAAACTGTCACTCAGAAATTAAATTCGAATTCAAAACTTCCCGAAAGATTAGGTTAAGAATCATCATGGAATTCAGTAGACATCGGCAGTATAAGTTAAAGGCTGGTGTAAATGTAAAATCTTCAGGTCATTGGATCCCAATGCAAATGTAAGGGAATCATGAAGAATATCCTGTCAATATCCCCTATTACTGTACGTAAAGAATGTAAGTTACATCCCAGTTTTTATGGATTTTTTGAAATTTTTAACAACATATCCGTATAAGTAATGTCCCTAGAAATAAGCTGTTGGCGAATCGCATCATATTTAGATATTAATAACAAATACCGAAGTCACTGTGTTCTGCATATGCGTATTTCGACAACTTATGTCTCTTCAGCGCAGATCAAGTCAAAATATTTGGAAATCAATAAAATGTGTGTAAAAGTTGACAGAGAACATTACCAATAGGATCTAAGAAGGAAAGCCAAAATCAGTGAAGGACACAGCTATGCAAGAGGGAGACTCCTTAGTTTGAAAAAATATTCATATCTTTTATAAAACTTCTTAAATGTGTTCATCAGTTCATGAAATCTGTAACATTGTTGCAAAAGTGTGGATGTGATAGTAAGGTTACGTTTTTAACGTCGTCAAGAGTAGAACAGACGCGTGCGAATCGTACTATAAGAGATAAGTACATCCCGTATGATGGAGCTACAGGTCCATATTTAACATATTTATAGAGCAGTCTTTGTAATATATTACACATGCAGATTTCGTGTTGTCTCATCACATTATTGATAAGGCAGGCTTTATCAATACACCAGAATGACCTTGGAATAGAAGCTTTGGTATGTATGAAACTGGAAGTGGATTTTCACACCAACTTGAGCTTGATGGCTGATGAGTGTTGATAGATATAAATATTTGCCGACACATCACTTATTTGCAAATAGAAAAAAAAATGTGTACCATAAATACCATGCAACAATTGATAATAGATTTTCACTGATTTCAGTTGTCTCTCTGCAAAACCATTTTTATATCACGACCGCCCCTTAATAATTATTATGCGAAAAGCGTCTTTGCATAATTTTATATCTTGAGTTTACCGGGTGAAAAGAATAAATTTCAACGTCAAATTGGATCTAAATTAAGTACTTTAGCGTCAATGTGTATAAATAGTGAATAAATATAATTATGGAAAAAAGAAACTGTGCATTTATTTCAAATGTCATAGAATTTATAAGGAATATCATGTTAAACCAAAACCTCTGATTTTTAAACCTAAAGGCATCTTCTCTACAACCAAATGATCCCTAAGCATTTTACCACTAAAATGACGTTGAATTGACCAACTGAATCAATTATTGTCGAAAACTGAATTAACAAAATCAGAGGCCAGTATAGCAAGAAATATTATCGATGTGTTTTGCGATTCATTGACCAACGAATGAAGTTAACGTTTTGAGAGACGAGCGAAAAATCTTTTCAAAGATTGTAGGCAAATATAAACCCAATTTCGGCAAAGCAACAGACGTATCTAGTCGATGCAAATTTCCGCCTATTTAGTGCTATATTTCTGCATTAAATGAAAATTCAACAGAAACATTCGGCACATTTTTATTAAGGTGGTTCAAGTTTTCAAAGAAAATGTTTGGAACGTGTGTATAGCCCTTATTGTATTGTAAGGTCAAATGTTTACCTTGTTTCAAGACAAATAATGGTTGTTTTTGCTAATCCATTTCTACAGATGCCGACTTGAAAACAATTTAATTTGTGTTGTTTCAAAACCAGGCAACATTCTTCAAGTAATCTTGGATGGCTGAAACCTCCTGCACATGTCAGGAAGCCGAGTATTGAGGTGTTCACTTCATGTGTTTATGACCGGAAATCTGATTTTTAATGGATCCAAGAGTCATGAAATTGCTGGAAATTTGTCAATTAGTACTGTTTCTAGTCTACCTGCAATTAAAACGTTTGCTGACGTCATTTTTTCTTGTACGGGAGTCAACGATCAAATTGCGCCAATTCGGACCTTTTTCCAACACTCGTATTAGTCAGACAAGGTGTTCTTTATGTTTTCTGAACTGTTTAAGGTCAGAACAATCCGATTACACTTAAACAAAATGTCGAAAGCATTTGACCTTGATAATTAGCAGAAAAGTGCCATAATACTGAGATCTTTCGAGCGCCCGAAATAAAAATAAAGAAAAATCCAGAAACTTAATCAATATTGCTGTGTATGTGTTCAAGAACTACTATGCAAAATAAAACAATACACATTGTTTTTAAAGAGAACTGCGTTTCCACCATTGCACAGTTTCTTTTTGCGGTTAGTATAGTACATTGTAACATAACGGCAATAAACTCTAAAATAGAAAGATAGCATCAATATGTCTTTGGACAGAAACAAAGGTGAAATTACATTGAATATTCTATTTATCACGTGACCTTTTACGCCCGTGAAATCAATAGGAACCCGTACCTTTTGTAATATATAGCAATACTCGAAGACTGCGCTAACGCAAATATATTTTTTACAGAATTTCATCAAATATATTCTTTCCTAGTTGAATGCACTTAACTATACTATTAATATTAAGCATATTAAACTTTGTCAGCCAATTTGCAACTTAAAAATCCATTCAAATGCATTATGCCAATAGCAGAACATTGACTAATTTTATATCAGTTTGAAAGTTGAGCAAGACAAACTTAGATAACCGTATAATTGTGGTAAACATCTTTATATCATTTCAGCTGATGATTGTTGTAATGGGGTTATAACAAAATTACCGAACAAGTGAAAAAAGGGGGGATAACAGGAAACATCTACAGCGGCTGAAAATTACAATTACATGCTAAAATCTGCCAGGCAAAAACACACAAACACAAATAAGACAACGAATAGGGACAACCGAACTTGGTACCGGCACTCGCAATAGCCAGCGGTAGAATTTAACCAGTTTATGAGCACCCAAACCTTTCCATTATCTGTCCAATTTGCTCTGATATAATAAACATACGAATAAAATTCAATACATGTAGAGTACTAACTCCATAACCACAATCTTGAATAATAAGACAAAACTGAATTTTTAAAGACGGGTCAAGGGGTGCTCCCCGCTAAACTGCCGGCTAGCTAAAGGAGCCTAGTTTGCTGGTAAAATACTGTCATACTACGGTAGAAAAATCAAACTCAAAACTTCCCAAGGGTTTTGTCAAGAATCATCATAAATTTCATACACATCAACAGTATCAGTGAGAAGCCAGTATGTGTGTAAAATTTTCAGGTCACTAGATCTCAAAGCTAATTTAACGGATACAGAATATTATGTTAGTAATCCATATTACATAATGAATTTAAGTTATGTCCAAGCTTTTCTGGATTTTTAATCTGTTTCTAGCATATTTTATCAACTTTTCCATAAAACCGAGGATTAGAAACGCCCTAAGTAATTCGCTGTTTGCGAGTAACGCAATGTTTAGATATTAAATGTTCAAATATATTATAAAACTTCATAAATGTGTTCCACAATTTATAAAATCTGTAAGTAAGGTTACTTTGATTAAAATCGTGAAGGGTACAAGAAAAACTCGTGCAAATCGTACCAGTTGAGAATTAAACACCCGTAGGATGGAGCTAGAGGAATGTTGCCATCAAGAAAAGGGAAATTACATGTAGTAATAGTGAACTAAAATCATCCCCTTTATAATAAATATCAGTTTTTTTTTACCATGGACAATAATGATAGGTAGATCAAGAAAAGGGCAGTATTTTGAATATTGTTAGCTTTATTTAATTGCAGTTCTTGAGTGTAAATGATGTCTACATAATATGATAAACTGTAAACAAAGGATATGTCTCGCCCGCCCCTTGCATCGCCTAAATTTGCACATTGATTTACTTCATCAGCCATAAAGATTAAACAATTCTTCATCTGTGTAAACAATTTCCTTCAAAAGAATGATGTAATCACTCGTGCATGACTGAGGGGCCAGGACCGCAATCTGGGCATGAAATCCAGTTTTTTTAAAAAGGGACCAAAAAGGGCAAAATTGAGTGTTTTCACATATTTGGCTGTAGAATATTTATTTGTTATCAGATTTTGATGGGGTTTCTTTCACTGTGCCCCTGAGGAAATTTCCTATTTAAAATGTGTCAAAACATTTACATTACATGAGATAAATGGGGCCAAAAAGGGGCAATTTCAAATTTTTTATTTTTTTATCTTTAGTCCGATTTTGATGCAGTTTTTCAAATATATTCTAAATGAAAAATTTATACAGTGCTGCACCATCAGGTTTGATAACTTGTTTCCTTTCCGAGCTATGAGGGGTCAAATTGGGCCAAAATTGCAAACATGCAGTTTACCTAATTTTTTTTATTTTTCATCCGATTTCGATAAGATTTTTCTCTTTGATTCCTCTTGTTGTAAACTTTCAGTAATATGCAACATATTTAACGTAGCTCTTGCCGTTTTCTAGATATAAAGGTTCAAAGGGGCTGAAATTGCAGTTTTTCAAAATATGTAAAATCTCTATTTTTATCGGTTTCTGATGTGATTTTTTTCTTAAGATTCCTCTTGTTGTAGGCTTTTGGTAGTATGTCAACAGATTTGGCATATGTCTTACCGTTTCCAAACTATAAGGGGCCAAAATTTGTGAAGTCGTTATTTTTAATTTGATTTCGATGGGGATTTTTTTCTTTGGATTCATCTTGATATATGCTGTCAGTAGTATGTCAACAATTTTGCTTAAATCTTACAATTTCGGAGTTTCAGTGATCAAAAGGGCTAATTTTAATGTTCCTTAGTTTGCATTATGCTAATTACTGTGTCAAGCTCATTATTGTGTCCATCTAGTTAGTGTGTCCTTATTCATTTTTTAAATACACTTATTCAAATTTCAGTAGTCGACATGCTGCGGTCGTATCATGCTGCGCTAGGCGTGGCCCTTTATTACGAAAATGGTCATCTCATTATTAAAAAACGACATGGACAGAAATAATTTAACTTCTCTAGCTTAAGGGATATATGTTTTAAAGTTAATTCGTTACGCGAGAGCTAGAATCAGTTATGCAGACTTTCTGTTTATGCATACTTATTTTGTAACAGTCTTATTTATTTAGGCTTAAAAAATGCGGCCAATACGATTGTTAAAAAGGTCTTTCATAGATATCATTCCCCTGGAGAAAAATTTGAAGCTTCGGTGCGAACTGTTATTTTGCATTCTGCTGGGATAAATTATTTCTCATCTATAAAAAAAACGGCAGTAGAATACCGAAGGAACAAAGGAGTGGCATTTACAAAAATCGAACTCCAAAGACATGGCAAAAACGAGAAAACAGAAAACAACGACTCCAGACAGTCACAAAGCACAGAAACAACAAAAAACACAACATTCAAAATTAGGGCACTCACAGTGTGAACTCCCATGCAACCGAGAGTGACATCAGATGCTCCGGAAGGAGAAGCATGTACTGCTCTGTTATTAGCACCCGTCACACTGCAAGTGAGTCAATCTAGGAAATAGTGAAAATCGGTATAGTCAAATACGGGAAGACGTGAATCTAGCTGAATATGTCCGCTTTCATTTAGAACACTCACACGTTATATCTTTCAATGATGTTATGGTTACGGCCAAAAGATTTCTTGAGGGATGAAATTAACATATCAAATTATATGTTGTGCAGTGGCCACACATTATTATAGTATGAAAGGATAACAGGAAACACCTACAATGGCCGGACAACACAGTCACATGCCACATTGTATCCAGAAAAAACAAATAAAAGACAAACGTAAACAAAGATAGGAACTCGGGACAGCCGGACTTGGTGAGAATAAAAATGGTGTAGTAGGCCACAATTAAAAAAGAAAAATGAAATGTACAAATTACAAGTCAATATGACAAAGGGTAGAAGAGGTTAATGTTAAGTTAATGTAAATCTTTTGACACATTTTAAATAGTAAATTTCCTCAGGAACACAGTGAAAGAAACCCCATCAAAATCTGATAACTAATAAATATTCTACAACCAGGGGCTAAGATAATAAACCAAGCCTTCCTTTTGTGCCAAGGAACACTGTGTCAAAATTTCATAAGGATTTAAGTTATTGACCAAAGACAAAAGTGTCTATAGACGAAAACGACGCCTTACGACGACAACGACGATAACGACCACGACGACGACAGAGTCATACCATTACACGACCACAAATTGTATGCGGTCGTATAATAAAACCCTCAAGTTTAAACATAGTGTACATTGTGGTCATACACATATAGTACTTCTATTAGAGAAAATTTTTTGGCAAGGTTCCACTGGTTTGAAACACTAAAAGTTGTTGACCGTAACATTAACAGGATAACATAGTGGATAGTAACATATTAAGCAAAGAGAAAGCACAAAATTAAAAACCTAATGAAAATTAATAAATCAGTCAAAAAAATAATGGTCCAAAAAGTTTATTCTTCAAGATGAAGAAATAAAGGGCTACGCAGAGCGCAGCATGAAACGACCGCACCATGTCGACAACTGATATTTGAAAAAGTTTAATTTAGAGCAAATTTGGACACAGTAAAAAGCTTGACACAGTAATTAGATGGACACAAAAAAAGCTTGATACAGTAATAAGCTGGACCCAAAATAGTAAAAATAAAGCTAACAATGAGAATAATCCAAAGAAAAAATCCCATCAAAATCTGATGAAAAATAAGGATTTCGCATATTTCATATAATTGCAATTTTGGCCAATCTGACCCCCTATAGCTCGGAAATGATATGAGCTACGCCAAATCCATGGAATACTGTACTAGCTTACAGTGAGAGGAACGCAAGGAATAAAATCCCATCAAAATCTGATGAAAAATAAAGATTTCACATATTTGTAATAATTGCAATTTTGGCCCCTTTGACCCCTGATAGCCCGAAAGCGGTAATAGATACATCAAATCTGTTGACATACTACTGAAAGCTTGCATTGAGAGGAATCCAAAGAAAAAAAATCCCATTAAAATCTGATCTAAAATAAAAGACTTCACATATTTCTAAAAATTGCAATTCTGGTCCCTTTGCCCCTTATAGCTCAGAAACGGAAAGAGCTACACCAAATCTGTTGTTATACTACTGAAAGCTTACAATGAGAGGAATCTAAAGAAAACAATCCCATTGAAATCTGATGAAAAATAAAAATTTCAGATAATCCGTATGTTTGCAATTTTGGTCCCGTTGGGCCCTTCATAGCTTCGAGAGGAAACAAATTATCAAACATCTTGTTGTGCAGCACTAGTTTACTTTTCATAAGGAATCCATAGCAAAAAACTCTATCAAAATCGGACTAAAAATAAAAAAATAAAATTTTTGAAATTCGCCCCTTTTGGGCCCCATTAACCTCGTGAATAGCTACATGCCACGTGAAATGCATTGGCAAACCCCAGATTGGAAATTTTCTGAAAGAAACTCAATCAAAATCCGATAAATAATAAGGATACTACAGTCAAATATGTGAAAACACCCAATTTAACCCTTTTTTGGCCCCTAATTCTAAAATGGGTATGGCCAAAATCTAAAGGAAAAATCGTTTCTCAAGAATGTTCCAAGAAACATCATACTAAAATTTGAAAACAATCCGTCTCTACTAGAACCAAAGTTATGCTGTCCACAGACACAAAAATACCCAATTTAACCCCCTTTTGGCCCCTTTTTTGCCTCTTTTTCAAAGACGGGTGGGAAAGGGAACGCGAAATTAAATCCCGGCCTTTAGCTTGTGCCAACAAACATCATAGTAAAATTTGATAACAATCCGTTTACAACCAAAGTTTTGCTGTCCACAGACGCCGACGCCAACGCCGACGCCGACGTCAGCTCCATACCATAATACGACGGTCGTCTAAAAATCGAGATTTAAGTCATAAAAACAGAATGATGTAGATCTGAAAGTTTATGTTGTTTTCTTTATCTTTAATTCTGGATCCCTCTAGGAAAACATAAGTCATTAACAGAAAGAACATTAATGAAGCTATCAGTGAGATTGAGGATCTATCATGTTTTATTATAAACCCGATCCGTAGGAGAAGGGGTATACTGTTTTACCCTTGTCCGTCTGTCTGTCCGTCCGTCTGTCCGTCCGTCTGTTTCTCTGTCCGTCCGGAACATCTATCTTCAAGGATTTCTTAGCATGTGTATGTAGTAATGATTTGATATTTGGTCTGAAGCTTGAGTATGATAAGTTGTATCGTGTCTTCCCATTTCAAGTTCGTAACTCATCTACTTCCTGTTTGACGATAACTTTGATTTTTTCCCATTATAGTTATATATTGAAGTTTTTTTCAAGAATTTCTCAGTTTGTGTCCTGTTTGAAGATAACTTTGATTTTTTCTCCAATTATAGCTTTATATTGAAATTTTTCATCAAGGAGTTCTCAGCTTGTGTACGTCGTAATGATTTGATATTTGTTCTGGAGCTTAAGTATGATGAGTTGTATCGTGTCTCTCCATTTCAAGTCCGTTACTCATCTACTTCCTGTTTGACGATAACTTTGATTTTTTCCCATTATCGTCATATATTGAAATTCTTGTCAAGGATTTCTCAGCTTGTGTATGGAGTAATGATTTGATATTTGGTCTGAAGCTTAAGTATAATGAGTTCTATGGTGTCTCTTCTTTTGGAGTCAGTAACTCATATACTTCCTGTTTGACGATAACTTTGATTTTTTCCCATTATAGCTATATATTGAAATTTTTCGTCAAGGATTTCTTGGCTTGTGTATGTAGTAATGATACGATTTTTGGTCTGAAGCTTTAGAATGATGAGTTTTAACGTGTCTCCCATTTTCAAGGCCGTAACTCATTTACTTCCTGTTTGAAGATAACTTTGATTTTTCCCATTTAAGCAATATATAATTTTTCGTCCAGGATATCTTGGCTTGTGTATGTAGTAATGATTGATGTTTGGGTTGAAGCTTAAGTATGATTAGTTTTATCGTGTCTCCCCTTTTCAAGTCCATAACTCATCTACTTCCTGATTGATGATAACTTTATTTATCACTGCAGTTATGCTAATGCTTGTATTGTGTCCACACTTGAAGTGTGTCCATGCTTGTATTATGTCCAAACATACCTAACTTACATTTTATGTAGCATCGCCATATTGATACAGGGTTCAATGAGCGGGGGTATAACATGCTGCCATTCGGCGACAGCTCTTGTTTTATGAGCATTTACGAGTCCTTGGAAAAATTCCGTGTTGTAGAAGTTTTAGAATAAATCTTCGAGCACAGGAGTACAATTTTGTTGATAAATAGCACCTCAAACTGTTCAAATATATTATCAATAAGAAAATCAAGCCAATTGTGAACCGGTTTTATTAAACTCACAATAAGTTCAAAAATAAATGAAATCCTTTGTTTCTTAACTCCAACAAAAACTGTAATAAACGATAGTGTCTCCCCTTTTAGTCAATTTCACATTACCAAATACTTTCGATGATATTTTTACAAACAAAGGAGAAAGAATATATGCAACATCGGTATTTTTTGTATAAGAACAAATTATCAAAATTGTTTTAATCTTTAATAGTAAAACTTTATTTCTGTAGTGTTATTTGTGCTTACTGTTCTTTTTTATCGATCGAAAAATCTATTTTGTGAGCTTTGACAATGTTATATAGCACGTCTGTTTGTATTCGGTTACTAGTAGGTTTGAAAATTGAGAAGAAACGGAAAAAGACCATATGTTTCATGTGACGTTCTTATAATGATTTGAAAAACAACACCTGTTTACGTAACAGGATTTTTTAAAGCCTGATTTAATTAATTTCTTAACGGTGATGGCAACATAAACCCACAAAGAAATGCCTTCTTATAATGATTAATTTGAACGTTCAGACAAATTAAAAAATGTAAGGATATGGAGTAAATGCAATAAGACAATGTCTCTACAAATACATGGCAAAACCAAACAATGGAATAACGCTTTAATCGTCAGTGTTTATTTTGAGGTCAACTTGAAACTGTGACGAAAATGCCTTTCGTGATTGCGGAAACAAGTAAAATATTTTACATTCAGATTCACAGCGAAGACCCAGGGAGCTATTTGATTGGTTTATATTGTTAAAATTATTTCCAGACTGATGAATTATTCAAGTTTCCAAAGTAGCAAAACATTTCGATACAGAGAATTTCCATTGCGGGGAAAGAAACATATATTTGTATACAGAGTTATAAGTATAATACAGTGTATTGTTCCTTTCTTTTTCAGAATCGAAATTAACCTGTCATACCTCCAGAAATAGTATTTAGGTCTTGATATCCTGTCCACCCTATATTGCATAATAATAGACTCGTCCGAGAGTATATAAGGAGACCAAAATCCAGGTATTGGCGTCAGTGTGTTGACCATCACGAATTTGTAAAATCGGATATGTGTATAGAAGCAGGATAATGCATTGGAAAAAGCAATTCCATGTGATAAAGTGAATATTCTTAAATGTTCTATGATTCTGGAATCAAAATAATATCAAAGGATAACGAAAGTTGCGTGTTGTGCTATTGGTAACCACTGACCATAGTCTTGTCATTATATTTGTACATTGTAAAGTGAGTGTCTAATGTTCTTGTGAAATGTGCGTTTGGAAACTGTAAATAGCTTTGGTTCTTTGGCATGTTGTGTTTTGTTGGATAAGTGATATTCTGCATTCTCGACAGTATATATTGCTGGTGGCAATTTGACAGTGCATGTTGCTTGTAGCAATTAGACAGCGCAGTATCATATAATGTTTTCATTCAAAGGATACCGTATTTCTTGAAATTCTGCTTATTGGATGTGGTTTGTTTCCATTGATTTATGGTTTACCTTTTTTGGGGCCATTTAGATCTTACTATATGGTGTGAGGTTCCTCACTGTGCTGAAGACCGTAGGGTGACCACTAGAGGCTTTGTTTTGGGTCGTTTTAACCAGGATATAGGATGTTGTCTCCTTGACATTTACCCCATTTCCTTTCTTTTTCACATGTATATAGTGTATATAATGTTTGTAGAGTCTAGACTACTGGCCGTTAAAGTAGCGTTTTTCTGTATTCATAAAAGTGTAAGATTGCTAGATAATATGACTTGGCTTTTTGAACTGTGCATTTTGACCTGGCAAATTGGATAATGAAATTTGCAATATATGTATTCTTGTGTTTAATACAAGTTTCTCAGAACCCCTTTGGATCATTTATTATGTTTTATACCAGTAAACCAATCATTCTTCAGATTATGAAATGGTGATGTTCCGAGGTGTCATTTGACATATTCATTTTGGTATGTGCCGTGTTATTTGGATAGTGTTCATTTTGACTTTTGATTCAGTTCATTTGAAGACAAAAAGGATTGTGCTTTACATTTATATAGAAGTGTTTGTGTTTTATTGATTCAAGAATACAATGCATATTTGAAATGATTTCTTTGTAAATAGTTCAAAGTGCAAATTTGACACTACCCTAGTATTGATTATTTGAGTCAAATTGCTTCTGTACTTTAGAAACGGGAATCCGGAGTTATTCTGGTAACGAACCCCTTTCGACCACTCTAAGTTCTTTACACGTTACAAGACAATGAATTATTCTCATACCTCATAGTAACCTAGAATGGTTTTGAGCGGACTTCATAGCTTAATATCGAGCAATGCTACATGTTTCTTCCCTTTTGTTCACCAATGAGGAAAAAAAAGCTGTCGAAGTATTCTTACAGCTGCTGTCATCCGTTGCGCAAAACAAGACTCGTACAAGATAATGCCAACATATAAAATAACCACAGAGTAGGCCTTTTTGCTTCGTTATATAAGTGGAAGTCGCCCCCTTCGTTGAACATGTCAGTTCCAGTAGTTAAGTCAAATCCAATACAATTTTAACTGTAACAGGAAAGATCTGTTAAACCTGGGAAACAGATAGACCATTGCGTCCTAGATTATTGTGATGTCAACCGTAAGATTTCTGTAGCGACTGTAGTGACTTAAAGTTATGGTTATGTTTGAGTAGCCCATTTGTTATCATTCAAGGTAATTAATGTATCGGCCATTGAGTATCGAATGAGTTTGGAGATGTACACTCTATACTCTGGCGCTGTTATGATGTTTCTACGATGGAAAGGGAAATTGACTATTGGAAAAAGTCGTGTTTGTCATACAGTATAGTTTGTTGTGTAGCACTGTTGTCAATTTCAAGATCAAGATCAAGGAATGATACGTCAAAAATTCCAATTGTAGCCGGGAACAAAGTAATGCTGAACTTACTCATTTGGGTTTTCTCAAATAATGTATTTTCAAAATTCAACATTTAGGCTTGTCTATTGACCTAGATAGGGTTTGGTCTGCAGTTAAAGACAGGCATCGAGTACACTATGAAACTATTTGTGCTCTAAGTTTTGTTATAAGGTAATTTAAAAATTCGAAGGATCTATTGGAAAATTTAAAAGCCCGTTCATTTTCTCAATAAATTTGAAACCGTATACCACGCTTCCTCATGATTAACTTTAATCACGAATCAAATGTTTCATTCAAAAGGCCTTCGCCGATTAAAAAAATGTTGTATTAAGTTATGAATCCATTTTTTCAAAAATAATCTAAAACGAAAAGTGTGCTACGACAGGAAACAGGTGTGCAGTATGCTCTTTTTTCTAATTGATAATATGTTTGTCACATTTTGAGGTGCTTATCAACAATAAGTGGGCATACCGATGGACACTTATTGTGCTCCTCTACTCTCAGACTTGTTTTTATATTTTTACGAGTCTAGATTTCTCCAGAGACTCGTAAAAGATAACAAAATAAAGGATGCTAGACTCTTCAATCTCTTTTGTAGATATATTGACGATGTTCTGTCGACCAATAACGCCTCTTTTGCTAAATTGATCCAATTTATATATCCGCCAGAACTAGAGATAGGGGAAACGACAGAATTTTGAGCTATTATCTAGAATTTGATGAAAATGGTCATCCCAGTACTAAAATTTACGACAAAACGGATGATTTTAATTTTAAAAAAATTATCAATTTCCCTATCATGGACAGTTATATTCCAGCTTGTCCTGCTTACGGAGTATATGCGTCAAAGTTGATTTGTTGCGCGAGAACTGGCACAAATTGTATAGACTTTCTCATTTGGCATATTAAGACCGTTTTAATAATCAAGACTTCAAAATTTCTTTCTCAAACGATCATAACAAAGGTTCTTTAATTGATATCATTTCTTTTTTGTTTCAGTCCCAACTCTGACTCAAAATTATATTGTTTTACTTAGTACTGGGATGATCTGTCTACGACCTTAAGAGCAATTATCGCGGTCGACATTTTTCATGTTGTTTCCATCTGACTTGCCTTTTTGTGTCATAGACTTCGTCCCTTGGCAACCCTGTTCGGTAATTTTGTTATTACCCCCATTTTCTAAACTTCAATCTTTTATTCTGACCATCTTTATATAATTATCTCTTTATCCTCGATTTTATTTATTAAGATCTCTTACAATCCACCTGACGATTTCCCTGTGATCGTTTGAATTAGGCTATTTGTCTTACAATGGAAGATGTGTTTTAAGGTGAGAGGATCATAAATCAGAACATTGTAAATGTGTCATAAATAACTTTGATATGTCACCTAAATTTAGTGCTGTTTCAAACTGTACTTTTTTTTCGAAATGCAGATATGATGTTGAAAAAGAAATTTCTGTTTTGTTGGCTTAATTTTTACATATATTGACCGAGTTTGTGTTGTTAGTGTTTATCGCTGAATAGTGGTTTATCATCCAAATCGTGCCGAAAATTAAAAATTGAAGATTTCACTATTTGGACAATTAATTTATCGAAAAAAATGTGACTCTATCATATATTCAACTTTTTATACCCGCGAAATGAATCCAGTGACCGTGTATAACCTTTTTATAACGGAAGTACATTATTGCAAAAAAGGTTGTAAGATACGTTTTGATAAAAAAGCCATTTCAAGAAGATTCTTGTACTATTTTACATACGTTTTACGTAGATTCTATATAAATACTACATAGAGAAAGGTGAAGTTTGGGTTCCGTTAAACCCTACCGCTGGCTTTTGCTAGTGCTGTTACCAATCCGGCTATCCCGAGTTCCTATTACTGTTCATGTTTGTCTCTTGTCGTCATCATTGTTTTTCTGGTGAAGTTCCATGTGAATTATGGCATGTGATTGTAGTTTTCGGCCATTGAAGGTGTTTACCGGTACCTTGTTTTTGTAACATAACTGATCGATATCTCATTCGATCATATTTCAAATATTAAAATAGCTAGAACCGTGTTTTTTTGGTTTTTTTTGTTTTTTTTTTTTGTTTTTTTTATTTTGATCGAACTTAACTTGATGCACATGCATGTATAATTTTATTAACTCCGGTAATGTTTCTTGTTACGTACCTATTATACCTTTCTAGCACTTTGTCCGATATTGTTGTTGACAGTCCCGCATCCGTGGATAAAAAGGATAAGCATGGGTGTAGCGTTGATCAGCATCTAGCAAATGGTAGTAATAAGATAAGAAAAAACTCTGGAAATTCAAAAACATACACACAATCAGACAAAGCAGGTGGAAAACCAGAGGAAAAATTGTCTGGTCCTGATTTCGTACGGACATTTCAAAAGATACGATGGGGAAGTCAGGTTTAATGTCGCGCTAAACCTCCCATTCAACTGTTTGTTAGCAAAGAAACCGGAATTGCCATCTTAAGCTTGTAGAGTTAAACCTTGTATTACAGTTCTGGCCGAGACTGGACAGAGCATCACTGATGAGCAAGATTGAAGGATGTGGTATCTTTAATTTTATGAGCTTTTACAAGTCCATGAATAAAAAAATTACCTGAATTTCATACAAGAAAGTGCTAGGGACAGTTTCGAACTTATCTTCTTATAAAATTTTAGTTTCTTGATATTTGGGTTATTGGATGTGGTTTGTTTCCATTGATTTATTCACTTTTTTTACCTTTTTGGGGGCCATTTAAGTAGTTGATATGGCAAAAAGCCGTAGGTTTTCAAAAATCGTTTTT